>VWZT01010722.1:270807-292151 GCA_013397055.1 Pachycephala philippinensis | reverse complement strand
TTTTTTTTAATGGGGCAGATTTCTGAAGAAAAAGTGAATAAAGCAAGATGATGGGGGCTGGACCAAATAATATATGGGCAGAGACTAAGGGAGCTCCATTTGTTTAGATGGAAGAAAAGACCAAAGAGGTGGATCTAATTACAGTCTTCAAGTATTTAATGGAAGATTACAGAAAAAAAAATGAAGCCAGACTATTTGCAGGTACTCAGTGAAGGGATTGGAGGGGTTTGGACACAAGGTTTTGTGACGCAAATTCCGATTGCATGGAATGAAAAAAAATAACGAGAGCTTCCTGTACAGGCTACAGGGCCTTTGTCTTTGGAAAGAATCAAAACTCAAGTGGAAATGGTCCTGAGCAAGATATAAGTTTGAAGCTACCCTTCCTTTGAACAGAAGGTCACGTAGTTTGTAGATGATCTCCAAAGGTCTCTTCTATAATAAAATATCCTATGATTCTATAAGATAAAACAGGTGTAGTTCTGTGGATTTAGCTTTTTTCTTTTGTTTGATTTGTTTCTTTTTTCTTAACTTAAAAATAGCCAATCACTTCCAGTCTGAGAAAATAATGATTTGAACATTGAGAAAGAATTTTAAAAAATATATATCAATTTTCCCCAGGCTGACTAATTTGTATGAGGTCATTACTTGCATTTGGGCTTTGTGTGAACATCCTGAACTTGTTGAAAGGGCACCTGGTGAGCAGCTTGTGTCTGAGCAGCTATGACTGAGCCCACAGAGACCATCTATATTTCCTGACTGAAGTTTAATGAAACAATACTTTGCCACTGAAAGGACCATTAGGTCTGAATGGCTCTGTTCAAGATATGGAGTTGCTGGAGCTGTAGTATGGAAATTCCCCCACGGAAAAGTGAAAGTGGGAAAAGACTCCATTTTCTGTTTGGAAAACTCAAAAGACCATGATACAATAGTCAGTGGAGACACCTAGAAGAATTGTCTGGTGTAAAGTGCAAAACACAAAGAGCTGAGACCAGTGTTCCTATGGGTGATGAGAACACTGAGGCTGTAATCACCAGTTTTTTCCCCAGTCTGTAACTTCTTTCAGGAATAAAGTGTAATTTTGTGTTTCTTTATTTCACAGTCAATTTCTTCAGAATGGTCTTGTCTGAAGGGAACATGTTAAGCCACTGGAACTTTGGAAATGTTACACATCTTGTCACTCCACTGCTCCAAAGGGTGTAGATACATTACACACACACACACGCAGACTGACACAGACACACGTCTGATATATATGTAGTGTGTGTATATATATGTATATTAAGTATACATATATACATCTCTATAGTATATTATGCTGAAAAAAACTGATGTGTAAGAGCAGTCCTCTGCACATTATTAACCACAGACGTCATAGAAGCACATGGTCCCACCCTTTGACAGACTAATTGCAGGATAAATTTTGTTCAGAAAACATGGATAGACTGAGACATACTTCCCAGATAGAGCTAACAGAGTTCTTAGCTGCTGTAATTTATTATTATTAGGAGTGAGAATGTCCATAGTGATTAGCAAGGCAGTGAAACTATTTATCAGTAATAAACCAATACACTAATCAGCTAAAGTTTTGTTGTATTGTTTTTGCATTTGTGGATAGACAGAGCACACTGATGAAACTTTCTACAATTCATCCTCTATTTTGCTTTTTTTTTTTTTTTTCCCCTGAAGTTTGGTCAGTGTAATTCTTCAAATAGTTCTATATCTGACTCAAATCAGAAATTTCAAGATCAGAGCTATGGCATGTACATACTTATGTAAACCCTATGAAGCAGACTTACAGAGCCAGAACTTTCTGTTTATCTATAGAGAAGAAAAGGGACATTCTTAATCACCCTAAAGGATATACAGATGTCAAGATTTCAATTAAAAAGGAGGTTTCTGTGAACCAAGTACATTGGTGAATATTAGAATTAGTGAACACTTAATTACTTATGGATCAAGAAAATATTGAAATGCACAATTTCAGTCACGTGATGAGAATTCAGAAACTACTTGAAGGGACTATTTGAAGTGCCATTGTTATAACCTACACAGGGGCATGATGATTTTTCACCTGGAGTACCCCCCAGATCTGCATTTCTCTTTTATTAAACAAGGGAAATTGATGTAGAACAGCATGCCCAGACCACAGCACGCCCAGATCACAGCACAACCTGAAATTCGTTTGACACTCAGCACAGAGGTTAAATTGGAACATACTCCTTATACAGAAAGTATAAACCTGGGTTTTTTCTGGTCCCAGACACATTGCAACGATGAACTTACCTAACAACTTGCTTCATGATATCAAATGTAAATTTCTAATGATTGATGGAATGTCCCTTACCCTAACACTCTCCAGCAAAAAGAAACAATCTGAAAACTATCACCACTACTAGGAATAGTCTAACAGTGGTAAACAGAAAGGGAAGAAACTCTTTCCTCATAGGGTAATACACACCTGCCAGTCTGTCTCTGAACTACCACATCATCTTTTTCAGCTGTACCCTGATGTGTGTATCACAAACCTTTTGGTCATACACCAACACAAAGTGAAACAGCACTCTTTAGCTATAGTAAATATGATGACGCTATATTAGCTAATCTGTCTATATGGTCTCTACACTGATGACTCTGAAGACACTGAATGATAAAGAGTGAATATTGCCTTAAAAATAGTCTTTCAATATCTTTTAACTCATGTTATTTTTCTTGTGACCTCTCTTACTTACTCTCAGTATTTGGTGTATTTTTCCCTATTACTATTATATTGGCGTTTCTTTACTCAGTATTATATTTACTGAATATTTCATAGATCTCCTTTAGGGTTTGGTGGTATCAATGAAAAAAACATTATTCTCCCAGTGATCATGAAATGGCACAGGAGTTGTGAACTATAGGTGTAGCTGACTTTGTTAAGACAAACCAAGCAAAGTGTGAAAAGGACAGAAAGATTATGCTTTACGTATTCAGCTCTGAAGTTTCATTCCAGGATTCTTCATCTGGAGAGTTTATGCAATGACTCTGAAGGAGTGGACCTCTTCAGATTAGTGAAATAATAAAGTAAGCAGTGAAACTTAACTGGAGAAGTGCTCTCACCAGGATGATTTCATGACACCCTATTAGGCAGTGCAAGATGGTGTAGATCTCATATCACAGTTTCTTAACTCAGTGTATGATGTCATTAACTCAGGTAGAAAAGCTGTTCTTCTGATTTAAAAGAGTTTTGAATGCATGAAGCTATAGCTATAAAGTAACCTGAGAATAAAGAAGGAAACAAATTATTATTAGGGACCTCTCTTACATGTGAGAAATGGTAGAGAAAGTAATAAAAACTGCCTTCACTGTGTAGTCACAGAGGTAGGCTTGGAGTAGCAGAAGCAGAAATAAGTTTGAAGTATGACTGCACAGGTAGAGAAGAGTGTGTCTGAGCTGCCTGAACTGCAATTTGCCTGTCAGCCTCTCTGGAGTACTGGTACCAAAGCAGGCTTTAAGTGGACCCTTAGTTCTGATAGGAAGTCTGAAGGAGGAAACTGATGTGTAGCCATCAGTGAGGAGTCCAGCAGAGGAACAGAGAGCACAGGTTGAGAAATCAACATCACCTCACTAAGTTCTTTTGGGCTGAAGCTGAAGTTAAAGAAAAGAATGGGACCTCTGGCTCACTTTTTGAGAAGAGCTGACCTTGTGTCCAAAGAAGGATCCAGGGCCTTCTGAGGAACAGCTCCTTCCACTCTTCCTTCCTTTTGTTTTTAGGTTCAGCAAAAAACATGACTTCCTGGTTTTAAGGGTATAAACCATTTAGCAAAAGACGTGTAAGAATTACAAGAATCCCACTTCAACAGCACTACTGGGTGTGGCTTGAAATGTCTACTCTTATAGAATCCCAAGGAAGTACAAATAAAATGCATCTATCTCAAAGTTTTCCCCTGATGGCTCCTGTGTCATTTATTTTCAGGGTAGATACCATTTCCACCACATACCATGTTGTCAAATACCCAGGCAGAGAAAACAGAGAGTACTTAGCCATGTGATGTTAGAATTGCAATTAATAAAACAACTGACTTGTCTCTGATGTGAATATTCCTAGGGAAGAAATTGTAATCAAGCAGCAGCATATGGACAACAGAGATTTGGATCAAACAGAAGAGAGAGAGTGACTAACAAGAAGTGATGAGTGTAAGTTATTGTTATTCTGGAAAGCAGAGAGAAATTTACTCCTGTGTCTAAAGATGTTGAAGCTGGGGAACCTTCAGTACAAAAAAAATTAATTGCTAACAGAGAATAGCAAGCCTCTCATTTCTCTAAATCTTTGACACAGGCCAAAAGCAGTAACCTTTCTACCTTTTACATCTCAGGGGAGTTCTAATTTTTGCTTTATAAGAGCTTATTATTTGGTTTAGAGTGTATTACAAAATTCTAGACATTGAAAATCTAGTGGTAGAATCAGCAGCAAAGAAAAAAGTAGTTTGTTGCTTAATATTAATAAACAAAACTGCACTTTAGTTATGTTACAGGAGTTTATGCCTTAGGGCAGCTGCCAATCAAGTCATGTTTTATGTCTCAGCACCTTGCTATTAAAAACAATCAAGGTTACCATGGAAACTGCAATTTTATCACATGCTACTTTTCCAGTCCTTCAGCTCCAGAACATGCTATTAAATAAATATTTCTGAGCCAGGTCTACTCATACAATTCTTAATATTTTGAAGGAAAATATTTTTAACTCACAGTCAAACTGTGCCTGTTAAGCATATTTTTATTTTGTTTCTAGCAATATACAATAAAGACTATATTAATGAATGTATAAGACCTTATTCACTCCCCAAATCTTCAACTGTACAAAATGAAATGGAGAAAAAAGCTTCCCCTTCATAGTCATGATAAAAACATAATTATTTTAGTTCACAACAGGTAAAATTATTACATTTGAAATATGCTTCTATTTTTTCTTTCATTTAATTCACCTGCAACCAGGTAGATAATGGCTTAAATTATTATGGGGTTTATGATTATATTTTTTAGAAGAATGTTAAGTGTTGCATTAAAATTTATTATTACTATACATTTAATTTATGTTCATGGTTATTCTCTTTTCAGGCTTATAAAACAAAAAGAGTTTTGTTCTTCAGTTTCTTTTTTGGGAAGATAATTTCTGTTCTTGATAATAACTGCATAATTTCAAATATATGAATTATAGTTACAGCTTGATTATTTCAGGTGTATAAAGTATACATAAAGGTATATAAAGCTCATTAATGTCAGTTACAGTTATTTGGCAGAATGAGTAACCCAGCCAAAATCTAAAGTGCTACTCCAACAGGGATGATAACTCTTAGGAAGCAGACACCCAGCAAAACAAATTAAAAACTGTCCTACAGAGGCAATAGCAGGATTTCTCCTGGTCAGCTGACCCTCATATTTAGTTATGAGAGTGTATCAGAGTCAGCTTACAAACTGATGGAAGAAATTAAGTTTATAAGCACAGGTTTTTAAATCTGGATGTAGTATTTGATTTGGAATAGATTCCTCATATTTATGAAAGCAATTAAACATAATGAAATTTTTGCTTTAGAACCAACACTGATTTGTTGAAAAAGCAAGCAGCAGCATTCATGAACTTATCTCTCAGATTCTTCCAACCACAAGAAATAAAAGTAACAAAAAGAGCATGATTAAACAAGTGGGCTGGACATATACATGTGAGGCATGAAAGAAAAGAATATTTAAAGAAACACTAGCACAATAAATATATTAGTAGTGAATTCTGGCCAAATTTTACATTTCCATAATTTTAAAATTTGCAGGCATCCTGCCACTTTTCCCCCATGGAGCTTACACTCTTAATCTCCAGCCTAGTGTATATAACAATTTGTCCCATAGGACAGCATAGTCTTCATATAAATACATCATTTATACTTCAGTGGGAATGAGATTCATTTCAATTACAGTTCTACTTTTATTATTAGCAATATTTATTTACTGGATGCCAGTATTAAACAGAGGGCAGTAAAAATTGCATAACATTAGTGATTCTATTTGAAGCCAATGTATTATGTGCTTGCCTTTATTTGTATACATCAAAATTGTGGTGACTGAGTAGTGATAAATAGCACTAAACTATAAACTTAAATTAAAACCTGCAGTGTTGTGAGTGAATGATCCTTTTACATAGCAGAGAAATGCTGAGATGGACTAAACAGTCTGCCTTGTTCATTTCAAAGCTGCTAGCCCACTTAATACGCACAGGAAACCACATTGAATCATGCCCTTCTTTTGTTTTAGAGTCAGAATTTTTGGATAAAAATGAGACGGAGCAGGTTCAGAGCAAGCCCTCATTTCTCAGTCGTTACTTGCAAGGCAGACAGGCCCTATATAATTTAGGGAAAACAGATTCTTTTGCATAGATGTGCTTAAGCTGGATCACTCTATCATTTTCTAAGACACCAAAACCCCATGTTTCTGACCATGAAGTAGGTCAAGGAGGTGTCTTTCTGCCTAAAGAAGACAGAAGACTCCAAAGACTTGTTATTCCATATATTCTTTATGGACAGCCCAGGTCTTATACTGACTTTGCCCATTCTCCCTTGCTTGGGAGGCCCAGAGCTTTGCAAACAGGCAGTTCTAACAAAGACTAACATAAATACTTTTCATGGTACTCTTACTGCTAAATATTTTTATAATTTAGGCTGTTCAGCTTCTGACAGTTTCTCATTTACTGTGTAGAGTGTGATCTGCTCCCTAACAACAGATGGGTACCCTACCTGATGCCTGCTTCTCACAGCCTTGCAGCATGTGCTGAGCAGTGCTTTGCAATCAGTCAGGAATATTTAGCTGAAGTGTTTTCTTTTCCAAAGCACTGTCTTACTTTCTCTCTCTCACATACCTCCCCTCCACTCTCCCTTAATACAACTCTCCTCCGTCTTTATGCTGTGCAGGTTTTTTACTAACATTGCCCAGATATTGTTTAAATGGATTCAGCAAGCCGTTGTTTCCATGGGGTTACCTTTGTTCCCTCTGCTGACACCTTCTCTACACGAACAGCAGACTGCATTGCTGCTGCCACTGCTTGAGTCTGAGAAACAATTTCACAGTGAGGATTTGCTTCTTTTTCTCTCCAGCCTGCTTGACAGTGATGCATGAGAAGGCTGTTGTAAGAAGTGTTGGCCTCCTCCCTCTCCCCACTGACACAGCCATTACTTCTAGCTTTGTCACAGCTTATAGGAGATCACACCAGAGCTGAGGATTTTGCCTTGATGACTGCTGTTTCTCTCTGATACTCTGCCCTAAGTGGAATCATTGAACCCTGTTTTCCTATGGTAACATCATGCCTTTCTTTCAATTTTCTGGTAAATAACTATTCCATCTTCTGCTTGGATGGGTACGTACATGAGGTCTAAATAAAGAGAAATGGAGGAAAGGCACAAACACAAGTATCTTACACTGACAACCAGAGAACAGCCTGTTCTTCAGATGTCTTGTCTGTCTTATGACAAGCAAGATTCTGCTTAAAGTTCTGGCTAAGCAGGAAATAGGGTTTTTTTGTCTGCTGGAAATAGTAATCATGAAGTTTTTGTGGGAGTTTGGGCAAAGATCTCTGAAGTTACGATTGTTCGTTTAAAGGCAATGCTGAGCCAGGAGAGGATTGCCAAAGAAATTAGGTAAATAAAATCAGGGGGAAGAAAATAAACTTACAAAATGTGGGACTGGGAAAATGCCTGCTGTTGCTGGCTCTGCCTCATGTCTCCTGTCTAACACTGGGCATGTCACACACTGAGAAATCAACAATAATAGTGGTAATGAATATTTCACCACATGGGAAACAACTTGGAGCAGAAAGTGCAGGATACAGTGTATCTATGATTCACTACTGATAGAAAATTTTATACAAAAGTTCGTTGCAATGTAGAAGTTGATTTGAAATGAAATCCTTCATTTAGATACAAAATTATGCATCCCAGAGAAACTTATCTGTATTTTTTTAATCAAACAGAATGTATAAAGAGCCTTTTTGTCATCACAAAAGCTTGTGTTATCAATAGAAAATGTAAAAATAAATATTTTAGATGAAATAAATGTCTTCTTTTAGTACTTTTTTTTGGTCCAGATCTCATTATTTTTCTCTCCCTGCCCACATTTTTATCCATTCCTCCACCTTCTTTATTTTTGATCTCTAGGCTCAAGGCCTCCTGACTACCCCTGGATGTGGAAGAAGACTTCCCATCTTTCACAAGTGAGTAAGAAAAAGAATGGATAATGAATATGAGGGTGACATTTTCATAGAGAAAGAGATGAGAGCGCATTTACTGTCTTCAGCACATGGGAATTTTCCTTTGATTTGTAGTTTCCCACAGGTATACCATATCTAAGCATATCAAGTGAGATATGCCTAATTTCAGACAGAAAAGTTACACTATAGTTAAGGAGATTCTGTGCAAAAAGGATGGTGCAAGACGATAGATGAATAACAACCAAATTCAGGTATCTAACTCCTTTAACCTCCCTTAAAATCTATCTGTGAGTTAAATACACATTTCGGTTTAGGCAGACATATACCACTATTTTGACTTCACTGTTGGTTTAGCCTTTGACCTTTGATAATGGACCTGATGGAGAAAACAGAGTACATAAGGAAAAAAGAGTTATTCTATATTTAAATACATTCAGGATCAAAATAAAATACCAGATGGTATTTTCATTGTCAGAGTAATAGCATTTTATTTTTTCTTCAAGCATCTGCTGTGTCAGCAAACAGAACTGCAGTTCTACAGTTTAGCTGAAAGTAAATCCCAAATAATTTCTTTATTCTGGAGACATGAATATTAGTATCACTTTATAAACCAAAACACAGCAAACAAGAAGCAGAGTTCAGAGTAGAGCCCAAGCTTTGACAGCCTTTGGGTAGCATACTTAGTCCAGTGCACTCAGTCACATATTTGAGTTTTAACTCTTTTATTTCTCCATTAAGGTGAGATAATCCTTGGTGTCTCAAAGAGATTGGATTTTTTTAATTATAATTATGGGCGAGAGAGCACTGACCCAAAGCAAGCAGCTTTGGCAAACACAGAATGTAACAGAGGCTTTAAGGGATTAGCAATCCACAGACAAGACATTTCTTGAAACATATGAAACATTGGCTGAGGAACAACGCAAGGAATCATCTTGAAATATTTCCTACTGGAAAAGAAAAAATCTACGTGTGGAAATATTGCCTTAAACAAGACCAAGCAGTTTATGTAGTGCAGAAATCTGAGGCAGTCTTTACTCAGAACATCTGTACCCCAATGCCCCATACAACACAGGCTAAAATATCACAAAATCTCTTTTGCTTTCTCCCTCTCTTTAAAACAAATAAGCAAACAAGCCCATCTGCTGCTTTTTGTTGATGTTGAAGAACACTTAAGGCAGCTGAGAGTGGAATATTTGCTTTCATTATTGGGTAGAATTCTATCCACGTATTTACTGTATAGTTAAAATTAAACACAAGAATGCAAAAGGAGTCCTAGCCAGCCTGAATTTCATCTACATAAGAGGGTGGTAAAAGTGGTGCTTGAAAGAGCAGTACTCTAGGGAGGGTAAAACTGGAAAGTTATCCACGAAAATAAGTGAATAGGTTTACTGTACCAATCAAGCATGCTGGCAACAAGGACCACCTGCCAGAATAATCTTGCTCTCTGAGACTCTCTTAAGGAACTAAATCACCTGTTTAAAGTTTTATTTAAGTGAAATGGCGCAGAAAAGCAAACACAGTGTAACTTGTCAGCAGGTCCTCAAGGGAAGGGCTATTTGTTGCTTGCCCAATGCACCAGACTATGAGCACTACCTTTCCACCAAGTCTGAATGACTGAAGTTTGTGTTGACTGGTAATTCTTCCCTCCTACACATATGCACACAGAGTGGCTGTTAAGGCATGTCAAAAGAATTACGATTTTGGTTAAAGACATATTTAGTATGTGAGAACAGGCATGATTGAGACAGCTACCTATGCACCTAAGGTACCTCTAGCCCTGAGTGAAGCACAAGTATTCTCATATTTTTGTAATTTCGTTTGGTGGTATCCTGAATGAACTTTATATGAACACTGTTTTAAGATTACTGTACTTGTTATAGTTTATGTGTTTATGTGTTTATGTACTCCTAGTAGCAGTTTCACACAGCCAGATACAGATACATAATATAAAATAGTTTCAGTATTGAAAAGTCAAACAGGATATTGTTAAAAAGTATAATTAGCTTCATTTTTCAGGTAGAAAACTGTAGATGGAAACTTCAGTGTCTCACCTCAATCAACATAACAAGTTGTAACCCTGCTAGGACATACTCATTTTACGTTCCATTCCAATACCATATAGAAAGACTTCTCTTTGTCTACATTGTGACTGTTGTAGGAAAATAGCTGACTTTAGGCAATAATCTGAGACAGCAAAAAAGTCAGCAGTTGCTCGGAAATCTTTTAAAAAATGTGATCAATTTCTTTTTATTCTGTTATATGTATTCACAGCAGAAGATATTTTGAGTGCAGAATCCCTGTACTGTAACGTGTCTTAAAGTTTCACAATCCTTACTCCATGTTCTCAGACTGAAATTTTTTTTGTACCGTTTGGCACCTACATTAAAAGCTCACTGAAGAAAGGCTTCAAGCAGTGCTTTATGTCTTGTACAGCCTTACTTACAACTACTCACTTAGTTCTGAGCACCTGATTTTGTCATTTTCATTCACAGTAAATTTTCCCTTTACTGTATGAATTGCTCCATTGGTTTTACAGGCTTTGAAGTAAAAGATGGAAAGTAATAGAATTAAGTTCAGTATCTTCTGGGCTGCACAAATTCCTGGAATGATGACGATACCATTTTTGTCTTCTCCCCTCATTATTCTCTGTCTGGGTCAAAGCAGAGAGCCATAAGAGGGAAAAAAAGCTATTTCCCACCCCACCATAATTTGTTTATCAAGATGGTAGTATTTGAGGCATGTATAGTCTTTACTGATTTTTTTCTGTATATTTGGATCCCATGTTTGGGAGCATTAATTAGTCAGGAAAGGAAGGACTTGAAGTCAAGGTAAATCTTTTGCCTGAAATATGTTGCCTTCTATGTCACAGAGGTAGGTAGAATATAAGATGCTTATTTTTTAATGAGATCTTTAAAAAGCCATCACTGTTTTCTTTGCACTTTTTCCCCACTTAATTTTCTCTCAAAATGTAACAAAACAAATAAGCATTTAAACCTCCATTAAAATTGCATTTACTGACTGAAATGAATGCACCATTGTGCTGTAACATGTTATTTACAAAGATCTCTGGGTGGCCACAGTAGAGCTGCAGTGTAACAACCAATTAAAACTAAATCCTGTACACCATCAAAAAAAAAAAAAAAAAAAAAAAAAAAAANGAAAAGAAAACTAGGTCAGATAATTAGATATAACAAGGCTTTTAGCATTGTAAGGCTATATTGTTTATCTAAAAATAATTGTACAATGTCAAACACACTTAACCTCTGAATGCACACAAAAGGCTACTCTGATGTTTTCAAGTTCCCATTTTTAAAATGTTACTCCCTTAATTTGTTGATAACTTGAAGTTTATAGTTCATGGCAGAAAGGCAGACTTTTTCTTAAGAGAAATAAAGCTACATGCAGGATACCCAAGTATGTCAGTGGACACGTATATATCATGCTGGAGACAAAAAATAAAATAATTCCTCTGGCCTTGACTAAAACTGCACAGTACTGCCTCTTTAATGACTAGGGAAATTGTTCCTGGAGTAACTCGGTGAGCTGGGATAGTTTGTACACAAAAGTCTCCAGAAAGCAAGTGGCAATATTCTTTGTTTTCCAAAAGAGCCCAGCATATTCTCAAAAATATTTTGGTGTCATTAATGTGAAAAGTGTAAAATGACAGCCAAGCATCTTTTTTTGGATGAATGAGTGCTGAGATCTTTTAAAGCCCAGTGAACGAAAACTACATCAAAATAAAAGAAATTATTTTCTGAAGTAGAAATTATCCAGAAATTGTAGCTATGTCAGAGGAAGCTGAGAGTGTTCAGGCCTCAGGAAAATCCATCCTTTTCTTTGACTGCTAATGCCTTGGTAGTTCAAATTTACTGTATAAAGTCATGGGTGATACTTATCACATCTATTTTATAGTTTTACTGGTTGCAAAGTAAGAGAAAATTCTAAAGAAGTGTTCCAGTTTCTATTTTTTTTTATTTATTATCTAGGGTAACCTTTACAATTACAAGGCTTCTGCCTCAGACATCCGCTGGATCAATGACCATTAAGGTGACAGAAAAGGAAAATTTCCTGTCTATATTCCCTACACACAAAGTAATACAGCTGATGGCACAAAAGATATGCACTATAAAATTCTTAGGGCCCCTAGATGGCAGTCAATAGAGGGATTAGAAATGACTTGTTCCTTCCACTTCAGAAAATGAGTAGCAGGAACACCTCTGTGAGTTCCTCTTGGGACTCTGTGGTAGTGATTCCTTAATTCCATGTCTTCAGTCTAGCTTATTTCCTTGACTTCGTTGTGTATTTTTTGTGAATTCCTGCCTGGTGCTGCCACTATTGTAATTTCTATAAGTCTGCATGCGAGCATTTATGTTTACTGCTATACCAGAATGTACAGCTGTAAATGCAGCAATTGCTGCAGAGGAAATTGAGGGACTCAAAAGGATTGATGCTGCACAGGACTGTTCATGTTTGCTATGCTCTGCAAAACGCGGTTCACTCAGTAAATGTGCCCCGGAGTGCAGACAGTGGATTTATGTGAACTTGCTGGTGATATCCTTCTGTCAAGGACGAGGTCTCTGGGACTGCTGAAATGCCCAGGACACCGGGTCTCTCACAGAACCACACCAGCTGCCCTTCCCTCCATCACACCCCTCAGACCTCGCTAATGCTCAGTCTCTTCACTCTAAATCCCTCTTTCTGAGTAAGTGTGGAAATAATTTCAAGTCCTCTACTTTCTTATCAGTCAGAAATATGATTTCCCACCTTAAGTATGCATAACCAAAAAGCATGATTTTTAGGGCCACTGTAAGAAGAAATGCAGAGTCCAGTGATCTTTACTCACTCCTACTCCTGCACATAAAGAAATTTCTTTGTCCCATAAAACTTAATTTTTTTAATTGGACTGTATTATAAAGCATTTTAGAGTATAGCAGCTCATGCCTCTTTCTTATGTTTTTTATATTAAATGAGCTCTTGTGATCAAGTTCTAGCTTCTACTAAGCATAAAATGTGATTCGATATTTAAACTGAGAAAAAGCAATTTTCAGTGTCTTTGAGAAAACAGAACAAGATCAGTCTGTTCTGTGAGTTATCAGAAAAGCAGGCCTTTATATTAGAATCTCTGGTTGGGATCTGAAAAGATTTGTTAGTTTTCATTAAAATTAGTTTGACTCCTTTGTTTAACTTCTGGCCTGTTGGGCTGAATGCCTTACATTATTCTTGAATATCCTTGAGCCAGATTCCAAGGTCCTTATCAAAGATCCAGCTCAAAAATATTTTAATCAGTTGTGTGCTTCTACATTGCAACAGTGGAAATTTGTGAGTGTTCAGACCAAGTGAAAATTGAAGGAATTTAAGCAGCTGGGTTCAGTCTTGCTCCCATGCTGAAATAATTGCTTCAGCTGGGAACAGGACTGAATAACTGTTAGAAACTAACAGCTTACAGCAACACGACCGCTACAGCTAAAGGCAGAAATGGTGGATTCTGTGTAACAAATGACAGAAAATAGTAGTATTTGGTTCTCCTGTTTAATCAACTAAGTTTGGTTTATTTGCTGTAAGAAAGTATCTAATATTTTCCTATGCGAATTTTCTTCTGAGTAAATCTTTGTGCACTGCTTTTATTATCTGATACACAAGTACAATACATCATTAGGGTTAATTCAAATTGAGCTCACTGTGGTCCATACTCTGGCAGAATCAATGACCTTCATGTACACTTCAAACATATACTCTCAAATGCCATGATGAATTCAGGTGATTTTCTGGAGAAAGGTTTAGCTTTTGACAGTCTTTCAGAAGACCTCTTTCTCAATCAGGTGAAAAAAAAAGCTATGCTATAGTTTTTGTTTTTCCCATATAGATCTGTATGATTTCTATTTCAAAGCCTACAGAGCAAATGGTGTGGCTGTTAGATTGCCAGTTCTGGCCTGAACAGGTCCATTTTCACAACCCTAAGCACCCTTGTACTTTCACTGCTGTTCTAGGCAGGACTCTGTTAATAAACTATCATGGGTTATTTCATTTTATTGTCATCTATTGATTTTACTTGGAATTAAATAACTTACAAACCTTGGCTTTGGTTTTTCTGGGAGAGTTCCACCTACTGTCAGCCATCTTGTCAGGCATCTAATCTGAACTGACTAATTTAAGTCTGTGTTTCTTCTAGTCTACTGGGAGAGAGAGGAAAGCATTTCCAGAGGCTTTTATCAAAAACTACGTATTTAGAGTAGTAAAAATAAACTTTTTTGTGGAATGAATATCTTCCTATCTTCATGTGCTACAGAGGGAGGCTAAATTATTAGCTTAGACTCAGTGGTTAACTGTTCAACAATTAGCTATGTGTGATAAATCAAACCAGCTCTGTCCAAATATCCATTTGTAAAAAAGGAACGGTACCCAAAAATCTCACTAAACATTTAAGATTCATCTCTCACTAATTAAAATGTTTCTTATGAAGACCTCATGCATAAGGTTAAATTTTTGAGATATACCAGATAAAGGAAAAGCATTTTTTCATGGTTGAAAGCTTGATCACCTGGTTGCTTCTTAGAATGCTTCATTCTTCTTTCATGGCAGGCATAATCATATTGAAATAGCATAACAATGTTGACATTTAGTGACCTGCTTGGCTGTCTTTTCTGGCTTAATAAAAAAGCTTTCTTTTATATTTTATTTTTGTATCTGAAAGATTGTTTACCCCATGTTAAAATTCATAATGGTTTTCTATGTCATGCTGAAAGCTACATATTAATAAAATGTCATTAGTAGCTAAAGTAACAAAATGAGTTATAAAAGAGTCTAATGGAAGAGTTATTAGTTATGCACTTCTTTTCTTAAACCTCAAGGGCCACAGCAAAAGTAAAATCTATATCCAATATTTCAAAATTTTTTTCCAGACCTAGTGGAATGAAGTCACACTCACAAAATGGTTGGGGTTGGAAGGGACCTCTGAGATTATCTAGCCCAACCGTCCTGAGAAAGTAGGTTCACCTAGAGCAGGATTGCCAGGGAATGAGACTCTACAACCTCTATGAGTAGCCTGTTCCAATGTTCTCCAGTCACCCTCACAGTAAAGATTTTCCTCATAATCAGATGGAACTTCCTGTGTTTCTGTTTGTACCCCCTGCCACTTATCCTGTCACTGGGAACCACTGAAAAGAGGCTGGCCTCATCCTCCTGACACCTGCTTTTGAATATTTGTGTACAATGATGAGGTCCCCTCTCAATCTTCTCCAGGCTAAACAGCCCCAGCTCCCTCAACCTTCCCTCATAAGAGAGAGATGCTCCAAAGCCTCATCATCTTCATAACCCTTCAATGGACCCATTCTAGTAGTTCATTGTCTTTCTTGTACTGAGGAGCCCAGAACTGGACACAGCGCTCCAGGTGTGGCCTCACCGGGGCTGAGTAGAGGGTCAAGATCATCTGCCTCGACCTGTTGTCAATGCTCTTGGTGGACAATGCACCCCAGGACACCACTGGCCTCCTTGGCTACAAGGGCACTGTGGGCTCATGATATACCTGTCCACCAGAATCCTCAGTTCCTTCCCCACAGAGCTGCTTTCCAGCAGGTCATCCCCCAGCCTGTGCTGGTGCCTGGGCTTATGCCTCCCCACATGCAGGACCCCTTTGCTGAACTGCATTACGTTCCTCTTTGCCCAACTCTCAATCCAACCTGTCCGGGTCTCCCTGAAAAGCAGCACAGCCTTTGGGTATATCAGCCACTCCTGCAGCTTTGTATCATCAGCAAACTTGCCGGGAGCGCTCTGTCCCTTCATCAAGGTCACTGATGGATAAGTTGAACAAGACTGGATCCAGTACTGACCCCTGAGGGCACTGTTGCCTACAGACCTGCAACTACACCCTCTGCCAGGGATTGCAACTCTGAGCTCTGCCACTGAGCCAGTTCTCAATCCATGCCACTGTCCACTCATCCAGCTCACTCTTCCTGAGCTTACCTATGAAGGTGTTACAGGAGAGAGTGTCAAAACCTTATTGAAGCCAAGCGGGACAACATCCACTGCTCTCCCCTCATCTACCTGGCCAATTATGCCATTGTACAAGGCTTTCAGACTGGTCAAGCATGATTTCCCCCGATTCATCCACATTGACTACTCCTGATGACCTGTTTTTGCTTCCTATGCTTAGAGATGATATCCAGAATGAGCTGTTCCCCCACCTTTCCAGAGTTGGAGGTGAGGCTGACTGGCCGGTTGTTTTCTGGGTCCTCCATGTTGTCCCTTTTGAAGACTGGAATGACATTGGCTTTCCTCCACACACACCTCTCATGTTCTCCATGACCTTTCAAAGATGATGGAGATTGGCTTAGCAATACCATTTGCCAGCTTCCTCAGCGTTCATGGGAGCATCTCATCGGGGCCCATGGCTTTGTGCATGTCAAGTTTGCCTAAATGTTTTCTAACCTGATATTCCTTGATCAAGGGAAAATCTTCCTTTCTCCAGATTTTCTCTTGCCTCCGGGGCCTGGAATTTGTGAAGAATGGTTTTAGCAGTAAAGACAGAAGCAAAGAAGGCATTCAGTAACTGTGTCTTCTCTGTATCCTCCATCACAAGGGCACCCACCTGACTCTAAAACAGATAGGATGTACTGTAGGCGAAAAGGTATATTTACTGCCACACATTCCCATGTTGTGAATATTATTAAAGCTTTTAAGCACTGAGTACAGAACTTGTACTGGTAGTGAAAGCAAGGTAGACACTCAAAACAGTCTGCTGAAAACTTATCTAGCAACTGTTATCCTTAATAACCAAGTATTTTAATTTTTTTTTCAATTTTTAGGGGTTGGATAAGGCCACATCCTAGTACTCCAGCTTGTATTGTTTCATGTTGCAGTACAGTACATTTAATTTATGGGATTTTTTCTCTCAATACAACAAAAGAGAACAAAACCTATTCCACCTACATAAGCTTGTCACCCATTATAAAGGATAGGAAAAATAATACTGAATGTTTTGAGATTAAATTTTTGAAGGGTTCTTAAAGTAGATGTAATGAAATAAAATTTGAATAAAAAGATGAAGCTTCAACAAAGTAGTCTATGTTTTTGACTGATTATAAAACTTGCTTATAAACTAAACAAAAGGAAATTAAATTTAAAGTTTTCTTTAATAGGCCAGGAAAGCTATCTCCTTTTCAACTGAACATTAAATATAGGGCTAGAAGACTTGGTAGTCTAGTCCCTCTTATAGTGACCATGTAACAAACAAAGTTATTTTCATGGAATTAGCTTTCCCAGAGAATGTGAATGCCCCATCCCCAGAAGTGTTTAGGGCCATCCTCTTTTACCTTCGTTTTTCCTTCCTAATTTTGAACTGCCTACAGCAACATTGATAGCCATATCCAACTCTCTTACAAGATTAAATATAAAATTTTCAAAATTATCCTTTCTATATTTACTATTGTTCTTATTTATATCAGTACCTCCCAGCTGCTTTTTTTTCTTCCTCAGTAGTCTTGCTTATATTTACTTCTAGATTCACATTTATCTGTGTTTTCTTTTTCTTACTGAAACTCAAAGTAGCTAGTACACTAACCTTTCACAACTTCTTTCTCTCCATTCCTTAGGTTAAAGTTCTTCTTATCTCAATTTCCCAAACACTGGTTCAGAAACCTCAATTTCATTGTAGCAGTTGTGCATCCTCAAAGCACCTTCACCACCACCTGCCCAGGAGACCCATTGCAAAGGAAATCTATATTCTGCCTCAAAAGTGTATTAATGATACGAGCTACAGATTTCCTATTTAGAAAGTAGATCTGAGATCAAAATCCTCTCTGAAAGCATCCCCAGTCTAGCGTAGGAAAAGTGGCAATTCAGTGTTAAAGATGCTAAAGCAGTTTAGGTTGCTCCAGAGGTGGAGGATGGAAACCCACAGGGGGTCACCATAAGAATCCTTACAGACTTGTACCAATAAAGACGGGAGCTTTCAGAGTGTGAAAATTAGGGATTTTAATGTTTTCACTGACATTTTGTCTGTCCAAACTTCTTCTCTTACGTGTTGGAGGTAAGCTAGACCTGCTGAGCTGATGAGGCGCTGAATTCTCACTGGTCTGCAAGAATTTTGGGGCTTGTTCTTCAGAAAGAATATTATTTATCCATCCAGAAATAGTTATAAAGACCAGAAATAGATTCAACTGTCCAATGGAACACAAAGTCATGCAGATAAAAAAGCAAGGAAGCTATGACTGGTGGAGCAGATTGTGCTGGCAAGAAAATCACTGATACGAAACCAAAGGGCAGTCAGTGGAGGAGAAAGTTTTGATCGAATAGCTGCTTGGTAATTTTGAATTGGTACTTAGATTTTGAGATATATAGCAATATGCTGAAGGTGGATCAGAACTATATTGCTATCCTGCTGTCTTCTAGAGCAGACAGTAATCTTAATTAATTAAATACCAATCTGCTTTTAATAGAGTGTTTCTGAGCCGCATTTCAGTAACAAATGTTACACACCAGAAGATAAAACATAGCCCTATCTGATATATGTGGAGCCTCAGCTGTACATATTTGACCCCTATTTTACACAGTTGCGGCTCATTGATTCTTTCTTTTAAACTCCTGGACTGAGCACTCAGCAATCATTGGACCACCCATACATCTTCTGAGCTGATTTAGTCTATGAACTGTAACCCTGCTACAGGGCTGTAATGTTTCTGGCACCTACAATGCTGGCTGCTTGTCATTATGACATATAACCTAGAAGATGTACTTAAGAACAAATAACCTCAGAAGTGTTAACATGCCATCAGTCTTTTCAGCTAAAGCAAAGACAGGGCTTGGGACTATCCAAAAATGAATAAATGAGCAAATTCACATACTATCCCAGCAGCCACCGAAGTTCAGGTTTGGAACCAAAAGTGTCAGAGAAAGAAAGAAACTTAAAAAATATCTTAATGGCTCAAAAACCCCATTCATTTTATCTGATGAAAAGCTTCAAAGTTATGCAAGACATTTTTCTTGCTTTACTTGAAAGATATATATTCTTTTGCATATGATGTCTGCAATTGCGGCAGGAATCTGATGATGGACAAGCTTAAATTATAAATATTTTCCTTTTCCAAGGTTTATTAGAAGTGCCAATATGAACATAGACTGTTTGAAATAGAGCATCCTAATTTAATGTAATAGAGCTTTCTAAAAGGTCAGACAGAACATTTTACACTGAAAATTAAAATATAGATAGCACTAGAGACGGAGTTACTGTTTATGCCACTTCAGTGCTGTTCTTAATAAAATTGCATTGAATTTTTTATAATACATCAAAAAGTCAACATGAAACAGTTCACAAAGTATTAAATATATCAACAATATAAAGCTGGGTCAGATAATGGCAGAATTAAACAAAGACGAAAGGTAACAATACTGGCTTCAATTAATGTAGTGAATTAATGAATGATCTCTATTACTCTACTCATGTTCATTAAACAAGTATAATAGGCTTCTGAATTGTCCATATGAACTCAGAGAGTCTATTCAATCAAAATTACCTATGCTTACTGTCAATCCCTTGCTGATTATTCATCATCAGAGGCATACATAACTAGCCCTTTGGCATTTGCAGTCGCTGAGGGCTCAGGCATGCAGTATTACCAGGGCTGTGAACACAAACTCCCCAAACTGAATGACCCCCATCTTATAGAGTGTGTGGGGGGTGTATTTTCACACATAAATAACATATGGGTCCTTATTAGTTGCCTGTAGGGCAATTTTCCAGCCATGCACTCTTCCCATCTTTTAGAATAGTGTGATTTCAAATATGGACTCCCATAGGTAGTCAATGTGGTGGTCTTAAAGATAAATAACTTCTTTCAATCCAAGTAGGCTCTTCCTGGAGAAAGCAGGAAGATGGAAGTGCAGCATGGAAAAAACTACCCCTTTCTGAGTTAGCAGCAACAAGGTGGAGGTGTCCCAGCAATTGCCAGTGGCTGCTAGAACTAAAAGCATTTCCTTGCCAAGGAAGGGACTGCTGCTTATTTAAAATATGTTGTCTTGAGGGAAGCACCGTTGTTTTGCTCATGTTTATCCAACTGGTTTCTCACAAGCCATAGAAGCAGGATTGTTTTGCCTGCTTTGCTTTCATTTTCTTGAGTTAGGTGATCACAGTTCAGCCCTTAACCTTCTCATGTTTTTCTTGCTGTTTCTGAGCTGAAAACAATAAATCTTTCTCAATAGCTTATCCAAGACAGCCCTGTGGTTTTCTTTTAAGATGGTACATTATTTTTGTGCTGTTTTATGACAGGAGTATTAGAATGAGGTAAAAGCACTAAACTCATGTTAAATGTTTCTGCAGGAAAAATGGTTGCATTTATTAGGATTAATAGACTACTTATACTGGAAACTAAAATCCTCTTTTTATTCACATGCAATATAGTGCGCAGGTAACCAAAATCCAATCTTCTTAATCCTCAGTGAAGCAGCTTTTTCCCTGACTTCAGCGACAGTTCAATTTCTGTTATGCTAACCATATGCTCCTGATTGATTATCAGTTATATTTAATTATTCAGAGTTACAGATGGCAGTTTTGTGAGGCAAACTGCTGATCTCTGGAGGCCTTGTGTGCTGATGCCTCTGCCTCTGCAGTTACAACTTTTGAGTCCCTGAGGCTGAGAAAAACAGGCAATTTAACCACTTCTGTAAGCTGTATTGGTCTATCCAACCAGGAGAAAATGAAAGGATCCTGATATTAAGCAAGTGGACTAAATACATAGACATGGAAGAGAGGATATTAAGATAAATACTGCTGCCAGTAATTAATGCCACTCTTTCTCCTCATCCATTGAAGAAAACATTTCAGTTGTGCTACAATTTTTTCCTCCATCAAGTTTTTCCCATTCTTCACATTTGAAGGGTATTTGTACTGTAGTATAGAAGCACATCCTTCCTTCCATACCAGTAGGATCTTAGTTCTGGGCTCTCTGAGGCCCTGCAGTCATGTGTTGGAATCCCAGGGTGCACTACAGAACAAAACGTGGTGGGCAAAGCAAGATGGGTCATAATCATTTGTACTAGAGTGGAAAGCATGTAGACTGTAGAAAACAAAAGAGAAGAAAATATTCCATCTTCCCTTCTCCACGTTAGTAGTTAAAAATAAATAAATAAA
>VWZT01010722.1:178803-270745 GCA_013397055.1 Pachycephala philippinensis | reverse complement strand
AATAAATAAATAAATAAATAAAAAGAAACCCCTCGTTCATTTTTTGGTGATCAGTGCCACAGAGACAGTGGGAGAGAAGCCACTAGCCCCTTTTTTTCACACTACTTTCTTGAGAGAGGTTTTTTGTTTTCAATTCACCTGATAGTGCAGTCCCAGCAGAATGCACCTAACAAATCATAGTGAGTGTCTGCACCTTGCTATGTATCAAAGTCCCTTAATGTGCCAACAAAGTTCTTCAAGGTCAGAAAAGCAGTTTATCAACCTCTTATATCTCTTATAGGAGACAATAAATTTATTCTACTGTTGGAATCTATGAATAATTCAGATGCTCTGTGAGATAAACACTATTGCTTAGGATGCTCTGCATGTCATTGTCAACTAGCACCAAACACTGTCATTGCTCCATGTACTCTGTACTTTTTAGTTTCCTCTCAGCTCAAGAAAATGCACTGCTGTATGGCTTGCATTTCTCTGTGCCCTTTAGCTCCTTAAAGTTTGCTTTCTTCCTATTACATCTTTCCATTAGCACATAAGTTGAGAAAATTAGTATTTTGAATAACCGCTTTTTCCCTTCTCTCTTAATTTCTAAGCAGCCTAAAAATCTAATTTAGAAATATAAAACCAGTTGTCTTTTAAAGGCCTCTGCATTCCTTACTCCTATCAACAAAGACAGCAAAATATCTTCCATGACTACTTTTGTAGCAATCAATCTGGGATACTTCCTGTATCAAGTTAGCTTAAGCATATGTATGTGATTTAATATATATATAAGTCTAG
Organism: Pachycephala philippinensis; assembly: GCA_013397055.1. NCBI lineage: Eukaryota > Metazoa > Chordata > Aves > Passeriformes > Pachycephala > Pachycephala philippinensis. Next base: position 269,968 of record VWZT01010722.1, on the reverse strand, counting down.
CTAATCCTTTAAGAGCTTTATGCATCCCTTTAAAATATCTAATTAAATATTTAATTCATTTAGTACAAAATCATTTTGAGTTTTATTCCATTTTAAGACAAATACCACCCAAAATTTCGTTTGTATGATCTATGACAGGGAATATGAAATAAATTAGCGTTTTTTTTTTTTTAACAGGACCTTTAAAGCCAAATATAGGATTGGACTCCTTCTTGTACTCTTTCTTTGATCTTAACCATCATATAAAAGTAAAAGCAATGTAACAATAGTTAACTATGCTGAAATTATAGATTTTTCTGGCAGATGTCCGTCTCCACATCTATAACTAACCAAGAGAACTTAACTATCATTTTGAAACTTTAATTGATAGAGATAATTAGCTTTTAAACTTGGGAAAGTGATGGAGATAACACATTTATAGACAGCATAATTATATACTTGAGTCCATATCTACGGACAATAACAACTATTAAAATTCAGTCTATGATCTACCATTTACTCCATCATATTTTTAAATAAATTTAGCCCCATTTCACCTGAAAATACATCTTTCCAGAGTAACTTAACATAATACTAACAGTCGTTTCAGAAGCTTAAGACTCATAATTTTGGTAGTGAGCTTTGTATTAGAAAATGTGAGTATGCCCAATTTTATGTGATGTGAACTAAATATGGTTATACTGGTAATGAGCTCCTTGCAGAGCACATAGATATTTAAAATAAAACAAGTAGATATGCATAATGAGTTGTACAAACAGAAATAAGTTTATATCTTCTGATTACTTTTTAAACAGCAATTAAATTAATGGCAACTTTCCAGTAACAGTAAGCAAGTCAAAAAATCTCAAAATTGAAAGAATACTAGGAATGGTTTGGCCTCAAAACAAGAAAGTTAAAAGAAAGAATTGTTTTAGCTTTCTTTTAACAACTCCACTGATGACACACTGCTTTGTGCAGCAATTCTCAGTAAATCATTGCAATTCAGTAGACTGGGGTTTTTTTCTGCAATAGCAAAGCTATAAAAGGAAAAGGAATTGTTTTAATTTGGTAGATTTTCTGGTCATTTCAATGTTTATATAACATAAAGACTTCTTTAAAGGAGTTTTTTTATTTGTTTCTTCGCTTAGTGTCATCAGATTCATAAAAAAAGAATAAGTCTCTACTGTATAGCTAAATTGAATCATATCTTTTAAGAGAATGCTCCCCTAGACTGAAGATAAGGATGTAAGGTAAATGTTTTGTCGAGCCTATAGTACACTATGAGCAGGCAGTGTGCCCAGGCAGTCCACAGGGCCAACAGTATCCTGGGGTGCATGAGGAAGAGTGTGGCCAGCAGGTCAAGGGAGGTGAACCTCCTCCTCTAATCATCCCTGGTGAGGCCACACCTGGAGTGCTGTGTCCACTTCTGGGCTCTTCAGTACAAGAGAGACAAGAAGCTACTGGAGAGGGTCCAGTGAAGGGCACAAAGATGATTAAGAAGATGATTAAGAGGCTGGAAAGTCTCTCTTATGAGGAGAAGCTGAGGGAGCTGGGCCTCTTTAGTCTGGAGAAAAGCAGACTGAGAGGGGATCTCATCAATGCATAGAAACATCTCAAAGGTGGGTGCCAAGAGGATGGCTCTTTTCAGTGATACCCAGTGACAGGACGAGGGGCAATGGCCATAAACTAAAACACAAGAATCCACCTCAGCAAAAAGAACTTCTTTACACTGAGGGCAGAGCACTGGAACAGGCTACACAGGAAGGTTATGGAATCTCCCTCTCTGGAGACATTCAAACCCCACCTGAGTATGCTCCTGTATCACCTGCTCTAGGTGACACTGCTTTGGTAGCAGGGTTCAACTAAATGATTTCCAGAGGTCTCTTCCAACACAAACAATTCTGTGATTTTGTTATTCATTTCAAATGCTGCCTTTAAACAATCATATGAAAAAGAAAAGTAATCTTTTCTGTGGTTTATGGTGGCTTATGATGTGATACTTGCATTAAGCACTAGATAAAAATTGAAAGGCAGTTATCAAGAAGATTGGATTTTCTTTGCTTCTAGAGCAAAACTTAAAAGCCTCATTAACTAAGTAACATTCAACCTATGTGAATAAAAGCTTCTCTCATTTTAACTTAAATGGTTTTACTGTTCTACCTTAAGTCACTTTTCTACCTCAAAGACCTCTTAAACCTAATCCTAGTTTTTTGAGTTGATTTAAAATTATTTGACTTATTTTTTAGCTAAAGTGATTTAAATTAAACAAAATATTTGTTTAATCTGAAATAAATACTACTATTCAGGTTTTGGTCAGTCAGCTGATTTTTTTCTTAGACACAGAACATATCCAGATTTTTTAATGAAATTTTTGTGTGCATTCAAATGTTTTGAGTCTCAAAATGAACAATGGAATATCAGCTGATATATTGTACTGGAAAATATTAAGAATTTTCTATTAAAAATCTCCCAATTGGTTTTGATTATACTTTTTTCATGTATAATATGTGTCCTGTGGTAGTAATCTGAAAAATCATGACTAAACATCACAAATTCAGATTAATTTCTGACCAATATCAATTTAAGCTAATAGCGTGTTTTCATAAATATTCCACTAGAATTAAAAAAACCCCAAACAAACAAACAAACAAACAAAAAAAACCAAAACAGAACAAAAACAAAACAAAACAAAAAAAATCCACAAAAAACCCCCCGCCAAACCAAAAACAAACAAACAAACAAACAAACAGAAAACCAAAACCAAAATATTCAGTGAAAGATGAGGTGAAATCCAGCCTCATATTTCTGGGATACTGACTGAAAGGCACGGAAACTTACCTCTAATTTGTAAGTTTAACAGCCCAGCCTCTGCTTGCTGGCAGTTGAGGCACTGCAATTTGTGTAAAAGAAAGCTGCTTTTTTTCACCACCCACTCTTAGGCCTTGCCTTTTACAAGGACCAAAACTGGCAGGTGAAAAACCCTTGGAGCAGTTGCTTCCAGTCAGCCCACATGGAATCTAGCCCATACACCCTAAGTGAGGTGGGACACATGTCAAGAACCAGAGTAAAATCCTTTCTGCTGCTCTATGAGGCATTCTTTTCTTCTTTTTCTTTTTTTTATTCCCCAGTAAAAATGCCTCTTCAGTTACTGACACAATAATTATGCATGCTCTAGATTTAATAGGTTTGAAAGATTCTCAGGCAGCCTTTCTTACAGTGCATTTCAGATGGTAACCTCAGTATGTTTCTGGATAGATTTTTTGCCTTCCTCAGACTGCTACAGTCCTTCCGCTACAGTAAATTCATGAACAATGCCTTGTTACCTACACTTTGTGGATGGACCTAGGACAGATTTTACACTTGCTGTAATTTGGATTCCTTTTATTCAGGTTGGTCTAGTAGAACACAGTTAAATATGCTGTACACTGTTAAATGAGAGGATGCAGTATTTGATAACTGCTGCAGGAAGTGGTAATAAAATGAGTAAAAACATTGGAAGACTATACAAAAGACATTTTACTCTTCCAGAACTATTTGACAAAATAATGTCAAAAAAAGGCAGTGACTATTTACATAATGGATTTCCTACAGCATGAAGGGTTTCCCTGTAAACCTGCCTCATCTGTGCAATGTAAAGAGTATCTACATATTTTCATCTTTAGTACGGTTGTAAAGTAATGTTTCTTTTATACAAGTCTTATCTTCCAGTTGTAAATTTAATAGGTACTGCAGACTATACCACTGACATTAGTTTTAATGATGTGAGACTCCAATAACTCCTAAAGAGTTTAAGATTAATGCAAAAGAACTTTGTGAGTCATGACTTACTTTTATTAGTGACTCTGCAGTTTGATTTAGATTGAGAATGGGAGAGAGTATTATTTGCCCATAGAAATGAGAGGCTGTTCATTTTATTATATCATTCATAAGTAATATGTCAGATTCTAATTTCTGCATGCAATAGGGATTCAAATATTTGGGGGCAAGTAGGGTCAAAATTCTTGCAGACAGAAGAGTGCCTGAATAGGACTCATTCAAACTGTAGAGAAAGGGCTTTGTGGGACAATCCAATCACCAGTTTCAGGCTTATGCTTCAAAAAGCAAAAGCAAGTCTCAAGCACCAGAGACAGAAAACCACAAAAAAACTATTTGCTTTGTTGGTCCAACAGCAGAGAATGGAGTGTGCTGTTACATCAGATAAGGACATTGTCAAACTGAAGCCTGGTAATTTCTTTGTACCCGTCTAACCAGACCATTGGAAAAGTACCTCCCTACTTCATCTTTTCAGATAATAAGAATGAGGCTGTCGGGAACTGAAGTAAAGAGAGAAGAGAATAAATAGTTTTCATATTGAAGCTGTCTGACAATGAAGTGGCTGAGATACTGACAAAAGTATGTAATTTAATAGGAATAAACTGTTATACTGCATGGCAGCAGATATATTAACTATCTTTAAAAGACATGTTCATCATGCTTCCAGGGATCTCAGAAAACTGAAATTGACCTCACTACCAGGACAATCCATACAGTCTTCAATACAAAATTGTAACCATTATGATTTTATAGACAGAGGAAAAAAAAAAACCAAAAGAGTATTCTTTCCTGTCAGATAAAATACCAAAACACACCAAAACATGACTCTCTGAACTATTTGATGATGACAAATAGCAAATAGTGTCAAATAATTCTGAAATAGGCCAAAGTGTTTTAAAAAAATTCTCTGTAGATTTCCCATATTTTTATTAATTTTATTCCTACAGCGGTTAATAACTATTTTGGTGATGTCAAAACAGTGGTCTATACTACTGATGATTTATCAGTCATTCTTACTGTCAGGATTCAGAGAAGAGTAATCAAAATTCTATTAAAACAGATTCATGCAAAGGAATGGGATTAATAAACTGGGATTGTAAAATGTTTAAAAGACACACAACAACATTAGACGTGTCCCAAATGATAAGCACAGAGAAGAGAAATATTTGGTTTTGTTTCTACATTCTCAGAAAATGCAGATAAGAGATTTTTTGACAATGTTAAAATGAATAAAACCAAACCAAAAGATAAAATATAATCAAATGGACATTCCTTCCAATGCCATTTTTGTTATTTAATTTTGTCTTGCAGATTTTAGAGTGAACTGAGTCTTCCATCTCTTTCAGTTCCTCTTTACTTAGGAACACCAGCTTTGGCTTTCAGCAAATGCCAAGTGGATCTCACCTAGTCAGAAAAAAAAAAGCAGAATAATAACTCCTTGACCTGAATTAAAAGGTAATCAGTGCATGACATCAGGATAGATTTGACTGTGACCAAGCTATGACAGAAACACAAAGTTTTACCAGGAGTCCTCAAAAACCTGTCCCAAGTTCTTGGCTTGATTTCTTAAGATATAAAATAAAGAAGCTCCTAAGGAAGCAAGACCTGTGCCATGAAATAAACAACGTTATCCACTAAATGACAGTTCTCTCAGAGTTGTGTTGATTAGAAATACCAAGCAAGGCCACAAATGCTTTTAATCCCTTTCAGTTTTGGTAAAAAGCAAGCTCTGCAGCACCCACAAAAGCAGGCATTTTTAATGGTTTTGTGCCTACAGACTACAACTGGAACCACTCACTGAATAAAACAATGACTGAAGAATGAGGATAGTATTTCTAAGGCATTCCTGGAGAAGTGCTTGCATTCCTATTTCACAGCTGGGAATCTGAGGTGTAGAGAAATCACTGGTCTAAGTCTACTGATGTTTCAGAGAATGCAAGCTGTGTAAAACCTCATGGATTTCATATTTGCTGCTTTCTAGGGCTAAAAACCAGAGTCACATGCATCCTTGTTTTTTCTATTTTTTCTCTTTCCTGTTTCTTGCATCTCCAGCCAGGTCTCCTTTATGTTCTCTCATTTATTGTCAATTAATTTAGAAGAATTTTAGTGATGAATGACACGTTGCCAGAAGTACCTGCCCTTTTAATAGATTTTCTTCATAATTTGGGAATTGAATTGGGCAATGAAAAACTATATTTTCAGAAGTTATTTAAGATTAACCACTGGAAGAGTTTTATCTTTAGATTAGCTTAGTATGTCCCTCAGCTCAAAGAGGAAACAATAAAAATGAAATATTGACCTGAGTATCAAAATCATAATTGCCTCTTTACTACTAGGTTAAGAATAATATATTTTTCTTGTTTTTCTGATACTCTGCTTCATTTGTTAGCTGTGTTTAAATACTTGTGTGAATAAATCTTGTTTGTTTATACCACCCAGTCACAGCATTGCTTGTAAATAAAAGCTATTAAAAGGAATAAAAATCTCAATTTGCTGCTTTGGAAACAAACGTCATTAAATACACAGAAGTCAGGGTCTAGCAATAAAATCTACCTCTCTTTCTAATATAGCTCAAGATGGTTTAAAGGATTCCACATAACTTAAACAAACTCAAGGGAGAAGTACTTCTTAGTGAGGTTTTTCACGGTCTGACTTTCATTAAAAGCTGAACAGAGGATTAAAAAAAAAATCATAATTGTTAGGAGAAAAAAAAAGATTTTTTTTTTTTTAGATAGATTAGAACTTGTTGTTTGATGCACTCTCAGGTTTTCATGCATTAAAGATCCCTATTGACTTTGATAGTCAACTTAGTAATTCCTAATTTCTTTCCTGTCAACCATAAGTCACACACATATATTTGCATGAGTGCGTTGTTATATCTGCTTTATAATAAAATTCATGTACTCTTTCTGTTCTAGTATTGTGTCTTTACAGCTGCCTGTAGTGTTCATGAAGCACACAGACTCCAGAGCTTGTTGTAGGTAATAACTAAAATAAAAATATCTAGGCAAAAGTTGTTTGTGTAGCCAATGCAATGCTTCTAATGAGTGATGAAATCACACTCAGAAGTCCTCTGTGCTGCCTCTGGATAGAGAAGGCAAAATTTTGAACCTTTTATATCTGTTTTTAAAAATGTCAAATTAGAAAATTCCTAGAAAGAGCAAGAAATTATTATTTTTTAATATTAATTTGTTCATCTCATGCAACAGGTATGATAGAAACCACCATCAAACTATAGGTCAGCTTTAAAATCTAAAGCATTTTGCAGCACTGTAGAATACTTTGTCATATTTACATTTAAAATTTATTAGACTCTGAACCAGAACCTAACCTAACAAAGGAGGTGAGAATGCCTCCTTCTATAGGAGCCCCATTTTATCATATACTTCTATGAAGAGCAAACCATATGGCAAACTCACTAGAAGACTCATGCTATTTAAAAGCTGTAAACATCTTTCTTATTTAAACAACACAGAAGGAAATTGAAAGTTTGGTGACCAAGTTAATTAAAACACAGCATGGCACCAAAGGAAAGCAGGACCAAAATATGTCTGGTTTCAAACCCTGTGAAACAAGCCAGTATAAATTTGGCTTGAGAAATTTGTAGACTATTTACAGGTCAACATTATATAAAGTATAAATAAACAGCTCAAATATTCAACATTCTTCATCTAACACAAGCACAGTTTGCCAGCTTTCCCATGCTGGCAAGTGGTTATTTCATGTCTTTAATACAGGTAAAGCAAGTAAGAGTAACTGATGAGAAATGCTGGATTTTGAATTACAAGTACAGTGTTTGATGTTGTGAATGGACCTTGTGATCCCAGTGAAATAAAGATGGCTCTGTTCACTAACTCAGTGAAATTCCTTTTCTCTTTACTTCAACCTCTGCATTACAGGCATCCAAGTGTCTGAAAATCCTTGTGCTTTTTTAACAAGTGAAAGGGTATAGTACAGCAGGTATGTATGAGTGACAGGACCTGGCTTTGGACCTATTGAGGTTCTCTTTCAAAGGTTAACTTCTAAAATACACTAGAAATACACTACGGAAACTCAGTAAAGTGAATTTCTGCACAAGGACAAAAGAAGTCGAAGATGTTCTTTCCTAAATCAGCAGAAGTTATTAGTGAGTTGGCATTGCAAGCACTAGTGATCTGTCCTCTACTGTTTTTATTCATATAAATGAATTGGATAATGCTTCTGATAGCAATATTTCCATGTGATTTTAAATTAGGAAGAATAATAATTAATGAGGAACAATGCAGACAGTAACAGGACTAATAGATGACAAATGTAGTTCAATGCAGCTTAATGCAGAATAATGAATCTGGTAGTAAAGTGAAAAAAAAAGGGAGAGAAAACCTTACCACCTGCAAGCTCAAACACACACACACACAAGAACAAAACAAATGAACCAAATAAAGAAAGGAAAACAAAGTTGAAAGCATGTCCTCTCCTGAATGGAACCCTTTGCCAGGCTTAAGCCTCCTGATCACCCAAGGATAAGAAAAAAGGTTAAAGTTTGAACAAACTCAGGGAAGATATAGAAAAAGAGATTATGATTATCACACTTAAAAAGAAAAATCTGGTTTTGCAGTTCTGTTCCTGACTTCTCCATTCATTTTGGACCCTGAAGGGCTTGCCTGGCACTGAGCACATGCATCAATAGTTACGTTGATGTACAGACAGCAACTGTTGCAGAAATTTGTACTTTATTTTGCAGTTGGTGAGATTGCTATTTTCAAACAGTTTCAATCCACCTTTTGCTGTTTGTCTTCAGTTAGCCGGGTAACCGTGGCTTCCAAAGGTTCCCTGTCAACACTACACTATTGGAAGTTATTTTCATGAGTATATGCAGTGTTTATGTACCCCGCTGGCATGTCTGCTCTCCAAAAGGCAATTCACAAAGGAGCAACGGTTTTGCTTTTCATTTGTATAAATTCATTCACATGCCTTTATAAAATTATTTATATGAATAGATTTTTATAATTAATCTTTTCAAGTAACCATTATTGCATTAATGAGACCAGTATTCTCCAGTACTAGAAAACTGCTGTTAATGCTGGTTATTTAATCTTGCCACTTTTAAACTGTGAGTGACTGAGGGCATTCATCTGAAAGCTGCCTGGTGTGTTGATACAACATTCAGATTCACGGTTTTCCTCTGAATCATAAAGCAATTTGGAAAGCCCCACTGCATTGTAAAACACGATCTTTATCACAGGCAACTGTGATGTAGCTTCTCTGTATTATGATAGTGGGGTGGTATGGACATTCACAGCTCTAATGCAGCGCATCGCTTTGGTACGTGCTGAACATTAAGCAGCTGAGTATTTCTTTTGATGTGGATATCATCATGCAGTTTCTTAAAGAATTAGTCTTCCTCAACTGATTTTAATTCTTTTGATATGTCCTTTTCAAGAGTTACCCATTTTGTTTGTGAAATGCTCTGTTTCCTTAAACTTTCTTTTTCATTGTTCTTTCCTGATAGGAGATGCTGCATATTATTGTAATTCTTATTCCTCTTTCCTTAAAATTACTAGGGTTTGCCCTATGGCTTATTTTGTTCACAAATAATATTAATTGCATTACATTATATTTTTTTTTCCAAAAGAAAATTTACTCACTGCTTTGAAAGACTAAACTTCTACTTTTCTAAATATTTTCATCTATTATGGAAATATTTGTATGTAGTTCTTCTTAAGAAGATACTTTTGTTTATTCTAAAAATGGTTTTTCACTTTCTATTCCCTGTCTCACTTACCTATTTTTTTTTTTTTTTAATTTAGGATCAACTGGCTCAAAATACCATTTTTCATGTACCTTGCAGAGTGGTTATGCTGAGCTCTTGGACTGACAATATGCTTCTTTCAAACACTGGACCCTGAACATCAAGGCCGACGAAAGCTATTTTGGTCAGATGGGAAGGGAAATTGCCTTGATTTTGTTCCAAGCAGGCAATTAAGAAATGATAAATTGGAATCCATGTAAAGCTGGAAACCATAACTCTCAGACGTGTTATGCACTCTGAAGTGTAAAACACCTGATAATAATAATAAATACAATTATTTATTGTAAAACAATGGAAATGAGCATAAGCATATAAGCATAATGTGATTTCAAAGCTGGAATTTGTTTTGAAATTTCTATTTAATCTGGAGAAATTAATAATTTCCTCACCTTTTCTATGTAATATTTAAGTCATCTGTCCCTTGTAGTGTAAAAGTAATCTTTTAGTGCTTTAACATATATCATTCCTATAATTTCCATGTATAGTGTTTCAACTTGTAGCAAGCAGTGCCACTGGAGAAGCTGCAGGGAAGTAATGTGGATTTCTGCTATACTAGGTGGCTGATCCAAGTCATCCAGCATATCAGAAATCTGATTACTTAATAGCTTTTCTTAGTTTTGTTGGCTACATCTTAAAGTTAAAATCTAAATCCTAACTCCTACTACATGTTATAAAACATGTTGAATGAACAGCAGTATTTTCCCAGTGAATTTGTAGGTTTTAAGACATTGCAAAAGGAAAGAAATTTCTTTATCTTCATGCAGAGTTCTGATGTGGGAAATCCATTTTCAGTTCTTAGCTTGTTTTATATTTACAGGCCGTTTTATTTTACTCTTCTCATGTGGAATAAACTGTGAATCTTTTTAAGTTCCAGTTGGCAAGTTCATTGTTAGTGCCACTACAGCCATGGATGTTCTTTGTCTTTGTCAAACAGTAGGAACAAAATGATTGCTCATGGAAATTTTATTTCCTGATAAAATCTTCTTCCAGATTATTTTGGACTAGCACCATAATGCAGAGCAAAATGGCACAGTTCAGGAGAGCACTGCAGCTGCGTGCAGGGAACACAGCTTGGAGGCTGCTACCTATCACACGTTTTAAATTTCACTTAAGAGAATCAAGCAGTTTCACTGATGTCTATTGCTACGTGAATATTCATCACCTTGTAGCTATAAAAGTTTTCACAGCCATTGTAGTTTATAACCAATGGATGTCTTCTTTTGATTAAAAAAAAAAAAAAACATATTTCAGGAGACCTACTCAATGTTTATGCAGATAATATGACCTAAGTGAATACTACTGAACATTGAATAGTACAGGGAATTCTGGGAAGGTAATTTAATTATTCTGATTACCTACTTAAGTAACCTTCTTTGGTAGCCGAATAATGGAGTTTACTTGTCCACAAAATTATCTGAAATTGAACATTAACTTTGACATTTTTCTGGTCAGAGTTTGAAATAGAAGCAAGTGTACTTTGGAAGGTCTGGGATTTTCTTGCAGCCAAGTGTTTTTCTCTTTTGTCTGTTTTTTATTTTCCTCTCTGTGCTGCACTCTGGAGTAACACTTTGGTGCACGGTAACTAACAAGTGTAGTAAAAGCAAAAATAAGTATTAGAAATTAATATATTTTTTCTTTTCACGTGGTTACCAACCAATATGTGTTTTAGAATTAATTCCCACTTATTTTTTTCAATGTTTTGTTACTTGGTTTTGCACACAGGTTGTTGAATCTATTAAAATTCACTCTTTTAAGATTTCTCTTCCAATTACTTGACATCTTAAATAGATAGAAAACACAGTCAGGGACTATTGTATTTTTGTGAGGTATGATTTCTTCTTTCCACCTGAAGTTGATCTTCATTAACTGTTTCCGAAAGAAAAATGGGCAGTGTTTTAATTGGAGCACAAGGAAGTGCAACTGCAGAGAAACACTTAGAAACAGAAGGTATCTGTTAATCACAATTAGAAAGAACAAAAGATTTAGCTTAAAGGTCATTCAAAGAAAGGGTACCAAAGACTTGTTTTAATTTCTCAGTTGAGGATCAGAGCGAATGTGCTGTTTCAGAAGAAAAGACCTTCAGACAATTTTAAGCAACAGTTTAACCCTTTGTTTTAAATTCTTGCATGAGAATAGCTTAGAAGTTGTTTATTTGATCAGTAGCTGGAATGGAATTTTTCTCACTTGGAGAGGAAGATGCCTCCTCATTGAGGGAATCCTTCCTTTCAGCAGCAAGGTGTCTGAGACCAAATACACATCAGCAGAGTGACCACCTTCCTCTGTGATGACCAGCTTCAGCTTTGCTCCTAGTTTAAGCAGCTGGAGTTACATGGAACTAATACATTACGTCTTTAATTTGACTGACAGTGCTGTGAACAAATGATAAAATATCAGAGACGTGTGAACATTAGTATGGTTGAAATCCAAGACCGAATTACCTGCTGGATTCCTTGAAATTCTTCTGCAACTAAATGTACTTAGGAGCTGAAACCCTATGAGCTGGCAACAGCCTCTATACCAGTGCTTCTCTACCTGTGTGATAAAGTTTAAGAGCTGCTGTTATGTCTAGAAGAGAAAGGGAAAGACTGCCTACCTGTTAACAGATATGGCTTTTTTGAAAGAAACCTCCAAAATAGAATTCACGTGCATGAAATTAAATATGCATATACATTTTGGAGGTCTGAGGTCTTAAACTGAATGTTTTAGCTAAGAATTAATATTCATTTGACCTCTTTTCCTGAGATCGTACAGGGTTTAGTTTACAACTGCTGTGATGTGTTCTCTACATCAGCTTTAATTATATATAAAATTGTGGAAGGATTTACAGTGGAAAAGTGTTTTCATTTCAAGCCAGGTAAGATTCCAGTCATCTTGTACATGTTGCTTTTTAGATTTTGTTGCCCTCACTATGAGGTTTCTAATTTTCAAAGAGAATTTTTGTCTCAATGTCAGACTGTTCCAGACAGTAGGCAGGCCCTTCTGCAGTAATTGAAATTAAAATAATTAATGAGTGTGATATATTAATTTTCATAGTTTTGATAATGTTTATCTGCATTTTCATCAATTAAAGACTCATTTGAAGGACAATGAATTAAAATCTGTATCCTGGAAATGTAGAATTTTAAAAGATGTATGAATATTGATTTTATCATATTTCCTGTGAGATATTTATACTTTTATTATGGTTTATTGATGTATCTCCTAAATAATAATGCAAAAATAGAGAATAAAATATTTTCTTGCCCTGTGTTCGTTTTTTTTACTGTTCTTAAAACAAAAATAAATTCCTTTATGTTAACTTCTTGTAAGAAATTTATTAGGAAGCGGTAAGATCCTGTTCAAGTTCTACAATCCCAGATATCTGGTGATGGTATGGGACACAGACTAAAATTTATCTCTAATGTTTGAAGTCCTACTTTCACACTGGTAACCAGGAGTGAGTATTCCTAGGAGAGCAGAGCCAGAATACCTTCTCAGGATTTGTGAATGTATGGCAAGTCACTGGGAGAGCACTGAAATTTCCAATGCCTGTTTCTTGTCAAAATAATATATAGAAAACCAAATTCTAAGCTAATCTATTGTGGCAATCCTGTGACCTTTCCCCAGGGCATGGCCCATAAGACCAAAGCCATTTCAGTAAGTCTGTAATTGGACAATTACCTTTTTTCAGCCTGTAAATGCTGACTCGGGGACTTGTCTCCCATTAATCTTCTGTTTATCAAATGACATGTGCATATTTATTTCATAATGGTCCCTATACATGCAGGAAAATGGTCTGTCTGACATTTCTTATGGTTAAAAATGTGTTTCAGCTGTCATTTGTTTCAGTCTCTCGGTGACCTAGTGGATTATTGCACTTAAATCCTTTTACTTCTGAAGACCTGGATTCAAATTGTTTGTGTGGGTTGACAAGGGAAATGTTGGCCTCAAAATATTTCATACCAGATGTTTGTACACAACAACAATCATCCCCATAATTCAGCATGATTAAAAATCTCTGTTCAGAAAAGCAGTTTTAGATCCAAAGCAACAAGATACGGTGCAGATTCCAGCTGAAGCATCCTAGCTTCTCACAGGAAGGAAGATGGGAGAGAAAAAAGAATAGCGGGGCATTTTTTAATGCACATATACTTTACTTCAATCAAATTTTATTAGCAGGCCTCAACTTTGCAGGTCTTTTTCTGGTAAAATTCCCATAAAGGAAAGCGGGAATTTTACTTGTAGACAATTTGCTTGACTGTCCCTGTAATTTTTGTGACTTGTGGCTAAAGTGAAGCAAGCGCTATCATCATATTTGTACAACCATTAAAATCTCAGCAATTCTCTATTACTAAGTGTGTGAGAGGCACAACTACCAGAAAGACACACCAAATATGCATTTTTTGAGAACAGCCACAAAAAAGACTCTTCTGATGTGGAGGCATAAGTTCTAAACATCAAAAATCTTGTTCTATTTATTTTAAACAGAATCTTGATTTTCTGAGTCAAGCAAGTAAAGGGGACTTCAATTAAACCACTCATTTTGTGGTCACAATCAATAACATTTAGAGTTTAACTACATGATTTGTTCCTTCAATCAGGTATTTGGACATCTAAATTCTCCAATTATTTGCACCTGCTATAGGCCACAAGTGCAAAATTAGAGGTTGCATTTAAAAGTGTGGACACAATGGAAAACAGAAGGATGCCAGATAAAGATATTCTATGCTGAGGTGTCAAAATACACTAAAATGGTTATTGTTCAACCGTGACATCAGGCAAACAGCACCTGGCAGTGGCACAGCAGATTCAGTCCGTTAAGTGGAAATGGTGACTAAAGAACATGGAAAGAATAAGGCAGACCAAAATAATTTTTTGTAAATAATAGTCAAAAAAGTTTATTTTCATTCTTTCAATGCTTTGCAGACTACTGCTTTAACCATGTGAAAATGTAGTGAGACCAACACTGTGCTAGGCTCTATGAAAGCAAAAAGTATAAATACTGAGGAAGTTAAGCAAATGCAGACAACCAAAAATGCAGAAAAGATTTGTGGAACTTCATGGACCTATTATGTAATTATCTCCCATTTAGAGTTTAAAAAACCTGTCCACTTTCCTGGAATTTAAAATTCCATTCTCATTTTACTAATTTCAGTCAGGTTTGCAAGGGTTGGGTTTTGGTTTTGATTTTTGTAGGTGGGTTTTTTTATCAGCATTTGATAGTGGGTGTTTTGAGAACAACATCAGCAAAAAGGAAACATTTTAACATGTATGAAAAAAACCTCTTAATTTTCAGTATCAATATGTTATCAATAGCTGGTTTGAATTTTATTTTTCATAGGTACTTACTTTTCCTGCCCACACCAAAATTTTATAGTGAAAAACTTTTGGTTTGCCAATTTGTTGTTAGGGAATGTTTTTTGAGTTTGGTTTTAAATGTATACCAAGATTATAAAAAATGTGTATATTTAGCTGTGAAAACCTTGTAAATAATCTATATAGACATATCAAATAAGGATATTTATGGACAAGGTCAAATGAAAAACAGCTATATGTATGAAATTTCATTGGGGTAGATATAGTGGAAGAACTAACAGAATAATGAAGAAACTCCCTTTTATTTAATGGATTTTTTTATACCATGTTAAGATTGTTATGAAGTATTTAATTATGAAAAATTATGTGGTGTTTTTGTCTTTTATATTCTAGGCCCTTCTTGTCATAGGGTAAATATGGTAAGAATTGGACAGCTAGACTAACTGAAAATGACAACAGGGGAAAGAACAAAGAAAAAAGTCTGTTGTAATTTAATTTTAAAAGGTACCATCATTTATTTTCAGTTGGCATTCAATTTTAAATACGCTTGTTTTAAAATGCATTACTGTTTAGTTTTGAATGTTATGGTAATTTGGGAATTGACTTAGCTTTTCTCAGAGTTAGAGATTTGAGGCATATTAATGAACATAAGTTTCAGATGACAAATGGTGCTTGAAGTTTCCATGTCTTTTAATTCATTTTTTATTAGAACATGGATGTTTTTCTGAAATATAGATGGCATTTGCCAGGCAAAATGGTCATCTGATTTCAACATACAATGTGATGCTTCAGTGAAGTTTGAACTTTAGAGTGATTTAAAATTCATTGGTAATAGTGCTATAAAGGCCGTGTTCCCTGGCTCGAAATGCAATAAACTGCAGGATAGTATCCCCTTTGCAGCCACACTGAACCTTCAGTCTATTTCATTTAGGGCATTTTTTTTTTAATTCACTAACCTGTGAATTCCAGCTGTGCTTCATCATGCTTGCATTGTCAGAAGCAGGTGCTGCTGCATAAGGATTTTTTTAAAGGAGGGAAAGTGAGTGGCATAAACGGAGTTGTATTTGTTTAGAACACACTAGAAATATATTTATGCCTACCCATTAAAAAAATAAGACATACAGATTAAAAGGAATTCTTTGGAAGATAAATTCATTCTGTTATATATTTACAAACCCAAGCTTATGCTGATAATAGCCAATCTGGATCAGTTAACATGAAATGATTGAAAACAAAACACTAAAAAATGAATTTTTCACACTCAATTTTTCTTCCTACTAAGCTCAGAAATAATTGAAATGAAAAATATTTTCAAGATTCCCAATGCTTTTAGAATGCATAAATAAACCAGATGGTAGAGGGCCATAATTGAGACCCCCCCCCTCTTTTTTTTTTTTTTGAAGGAGTACAAACCCAAGTTCTAGTCATATGCACAAGGTGAAATTCACCAGTTATGTTACTTTTAAAATTACTTGTCTATACTGCTGTTCATCAATTGACATTAAATATAGCTGGTACATTTTCCCACTCTGGATATACAAATTACCTTTTTGCTTAGAGTGCTACATGATGCTCTGTGACTTCTCTGCACTTAAATCTTCTCATGAATCCTGTGCTTGCTTGTGCATAACAATAAAAATACTCATCACTCTTTGCTAGAGCTCTAACAGTTTCAGGAAGTGCAACTTTAAATATGTGCATCAGGGAGCAGCAAGAACAGAGCTGCTCCTCGAGAGCAGACAGCAGGATCTGAGGGTGGCTCCAGCCGGGAGTGTGTCCCCATCAGTGGGATGAGGTCTCATGGGCCCAGTCCTGCAGGCAGAGGTGGGTGCTGGTCGTGGGGTCCGGGAGGCACAGACAAGTGAGTCATTGTCTGCCTCTGGGGTCATTCCATAGAAATCCAGCCTGGAGGAAGAGAAGAGAGGGCCAGAGACCAGGCTGAAGACAAAGCTGCAGAATGAGGCCAAAGTCCCTGCAGGAGACAGGGATGCATACAACATCTCTTCAAGGGGTCTAGGAAAAAACACACAGTGCCTGGGTCTATGCATGGTGCAGGGCCAGAGGCAGGACTGGACAAAACAAAACTGAGGCAGTGACTCACATTGCTCTTCCTTGCATTCTCGAAGTATTTTCTTTAGCTGATAGACAATCATATTCTAATTTATCACTTATGAGAAACTTTCTCCAAATATTTTTAATAATTTAAGCCTCTGTTACATCTATATTAATATTTGAAGCTATCTGTATTTCCCTATCTTTCTATGAGTTACCTGCTACCATTTGAGAACATTGTTTTTGAAACCATAAATGCAAAATGGCTCATAAACGAAAATCACTCCCTGAAAATGAGACAAGAAATTTTAGAATGTTCCAGCATTCCCTCTTTAATTATTTTACCCAAAGACATACGTGTACCTTTTAGAAATTTTTTTGCCTCTTTTTACAGCTTAAGAAAATATTTTAGAAAGTTGATGTTTTTTGAGGACTTCTTCATGTGCAGGAATTAATGGCACCTTGAGATAAAAGACACAAACTATGGCCATTTTGATGCCCAAGAAGAGTGCGGATTCTGGCAGTGTATGCTATTACCTTTGCAGTACATTTCATTATTTTACTTCATTCAGCATTGGCATTACAAGGATATTTAATGCCTATAGTGTTGTTTTGGGGTTTTTTTCTTAACTTTTTAATCCTACTGATAGCTGTGCAATGAAACCTGAAAACAGACTAGCAATAATTTACTTTTCATTGAATACAAAGACCATTGAAAAGCATGAAAACTGTTCTTAGGAGTTGGACAGTACCTCTTGATATTCAAGGCTGCTAGTTGATGTCAGGCACAAGATGGAAAAGTCTTTTAAAGCAAAGAAAACATTTCCACCCATCAATGTTTATGGAAAAAATTCTCATTAACTGAAGTTGATAGTTTCATATGCACACTGAACAGGAAAAGGAAACTATATATTGCCTGTTCAAATAAAGTCTTTAGTATTATTGATTTGCTGTGAAACAAACTCAGGTGAGTATGAAATTTGTTTAGGACTGCAGCATACAATCAAATTTAATTCTCCTTAATCACTTGTAAATGCTCTGTTGACTCTGATTATTCTGAAGGAATTATTTATGTGAGTTTCCTGTATTTGACACCATGAGAAACAAATAAGAAAACTGAAACTTCTCCGTAATGGAGGAGTACTGAGAATCTGAGACAAAGATACTGAATAATTACACTGACAGTGTTTTATTAGATGTCATTAATTTTACTTTCTTTTACTGAAGTCAACATATAGGGTGTTTTATAGCATGGCAGACTATAAAATTTTATACAGTTGACATCTTACTCTATGCCAAAATATCAAAGAATTAGTTTTTGTGGTAAAGAGTAGGCGGGCAAGTAGTGAGGTGTCAGCAACACATGTACTCAGCTGAGGTTTCTGAGGTGGTAGACTAAGTTCAAGACCCTGAAGTTTAATGCCTGATAATGTAGAAGGCATTGACCACCCAAGTCAAGAGAATGGCTTAGTCTGCTTGGCGTCATCATTTATGCACAACCCAGGGGATCCTCACTGTGCCAAGCACAGAGCACAGCTGTAGATGCATCTGTTCAAAGATACAGGTGGTGATGCCAACATTACCTGCATGAATCATGGACCTCTGCCAATTATTTTCTAGAATTGTCTTTCTAGACACATCTCTCTCTCTACAGAAAAATGCCTCAGCCATAAGATACAGGCTATACTGTGCACAAATAGATCTGAGATGCTCTCCTCCAGCTTTCAAATTATTGCTGAGCAGAATCAAGATCCAAGAAAGAAGTAAGCTAGAAAAATTTATACTTTCTATCATGCAACCAAGAGACAAATATTTTTACACACAAAACCTTACTATCTGCTAAAAGGTGGCCCAGCATGCATATGAAGGTCTAAGAACTTCTTTTTAGTTCAGTTAGCAGTTTAACAATCTAATTGACACAAAACAAGGCTCTCTTCTTATCAGTCCAACTCCAATAATATTTCTAGTCTAAATTATGTCATTATTACAGAAAAACCTCATCCACAGCTACAACTGTTTTACTTTCAAATACCATTTTCTTTGATATTGCACTCACCCCTCCAAAGATTTTCTGGGCCCTAAAATTTACAATCAAGCTTCACTGAACAATTGTGTACATGGGGGTTAGAATGGGGGTGGGTGTGTTTTAGAGAATCACCATTGTCATGAGTTCTTTGATATGAGGAGTATGACCTTCCTGGTGAAGGTTTCTGCCTCAGTCTACTTGCTCTTTCCTCATTGCTTCTCTGGAAGGTTTTAACTATCTAATTGACTAAATACATATTAATTGTCAGCTAGAATTGCAAGTCGTCTGGTAAACTTCACCTTTGGATGTAAAACTGCTAAAAGGGTAATATTAGCATACATAACATCTGAGTTAGTTTCAAGGTTTAAAATCCAGGAGTTTTTTATTCACGAACTATTTGGCCAATTGTTTATGTGAAACCTCTTTTTATGTTACAGCCATGGAAAATACAAACAATATCTATTCTGCCAACCTTCTATGTCCTTTCCCTTCAAACTAGACATTCAAGAACATACTTAAACTGTAGATCAAGCAGTACATGAGCTTAATTACAATCTAATGGTAGAATTCATCTAAGAATAAACCGAGCATTACAGTGAAAGGGGTATGAAATACCCACATAAACACTTCTAATGCTCATTAATTTTCACAGAAACAAAGGTATTGTTTTCCAAAGCATAGCAGTTCACAAAATAAAAACAAAACAAAACAACAATAAACAAAACAAACAAACCTCCAAAACCAAACCAAAAAACTCCAGAAAGCAATACTAATAAAATTTGAAGTAATTTAGATTTCTGTTTTCAGATAAATGTATTTTTTTTAATTGTCCTGTAGCAAGATTCTTAAAAGTTAGTGCTTTAAGTTTAATGTACAAGTGGATTTAGGAGACTTGTTTTATTGTAGGAATACATGAGCTTTAAAATCTTGTTACAGCACTCACTTTGGTTGTAAAGTTAAAACTTCACAGTTGCTCTTGAAAATGCCATGATGTGAAGTCAAGTACTTTATAAACCCATAGATATCTGCCTCATGCTAACAAACTTAGTAGATTATATTTTTCCCTTAGTACAGCATAGCAGAAATACAAAAAGGCATTGCCTTAAGACACCCTGTGCTGCTTTGCACTTAGCACACTTTCGAATTACCAATGGGATGATTCAAGACAGGAGGGGGTTTTGTAACAGATATTTATTACAAACACTTACATGGAATGGCCATATGAAAAATTCCCCACAAGAACAGCGCAACTGGTTAAAACCGATTATATTTGTTCTAGTATCGTTCTTCAGAGTAGTTGTACAGAGAATAATATGAGTAAATATAGAGATATTTATTCTTTCTGTCATATAATAATTTAATTTATTGCCTCTTCTTCTTGGATTGTGAATAATTACTCCCTGTGCTACCCACAATCACAAGCTATTATACTCCTCTCAAGCTGTTTCTTTCCCAGGTTGAATAGTCTCAATCTATCCCACTGTTAAAATAATTTCAGTGATCCTCATTATTGCTATCTGTATCTTTTGTAATTGTACTTCATGATTTCTGACACTGAACACTTAGGATCTCACTGTATTAGAAATCATGTGTACAACAAAATATTAAATTGCAAATATTTGTCTCTTATTCCTTTCCTACCAACCCACAGAGTTCAGATTGTTAATTGTTAGGGGTTTTTTAATCACTGTTGAGATTTTGTTTCCATAAAATTATCTAATATTCCTCCAAATGCTGTCTCCTGAGTTGTAATATCTTAATCTGAACAAACTTCTAAATAATGACCTGCAAGATTTTCAGATACAAGTGTTATAAGTAAATCTTTCATGTTTAGTTCAATCCATTCGTTGTATTTTTAAATTATCTAGTTTTGCTGCATTGTGGATTTGTAAATAAACAAGTAAATGCGATTAAAAATATTGTGATTATATTTTTAAGGGCCCTAGATGTGATTCTCCTTGGCCTTAAAATTTCTTTTGACCAAAATGATACCCGCTGTAGAAATACCACCAACATGATTATAAAGTGTTTTAACTCAGAAAATATTCACATTCATATTGAAACTCCTGATAGAACAATTCAAAAGACTTTCATTTGCACAGGTTAGAGGTAGCTAGAATATGGATAGTTGTGTAAAAATGTACCGACTCATAGGCCATGCAACCCACACCCAGGTTTGCATGACTAGAGCACAATCTCTTCTTGGCTCTGGACTCTCATACTTGCTTCATACTAGTCCTGCTATTCTGTATTTAGTTCTCCTTCACAATTAACAGGAGTTATAGTTTAGAATCAAATTAAAATGAGTTGTAATTTAGGATGAAATTTGTGGGACTGTCATACCGATGAGAAACTACATCATAAAATCTACACAGTGACTAACTGTATATCACAAGAGCTCCACGAATTTAAAAAATGGATTAATTAAATAGTTTTTTGTTGCTTCAAGCAAAATGCTCCTAGAACATTATATTCCTTTGTGATGCAAAAAGGTTGGTGATACAGAGAAACAGGATTTTTCAATGAGTTTTATTTAAGTATCCAAAGTCCACAGAAAAAACCTCTGCAGTAGTGTGGCTGCTATGCAAGAAAGAAACAAAATCTTAACCCTCCAACACGATACATTGGCCCATTTATTCAAAGGAGAATCTGTTAAGAAAAGAAGAGACACATCACAGCTCATTGTTTTTTGATCTTATAATGTCTTACTCATAAACAAAGATTTTTTCCAGTTTCCTAGTTTCTAAAAATCAGATTATATCACTGTCCAGTGAAACTGTGAGATATGATAGATACACAAACATGTTTTAATTCTTTTTCCATAGTCACTATAGACACCCATCTACAATACCCATAAGTTTGAAGATCTCTTTCCTTTTCCTTCCTCCAGTTACTTTCCCATCTATAACTGTTCCTAAAATTCTGTCCCAAGCTACCAGCAGAACTCAAGTGCAATAGCAAAGCATTGAATTCAACGTTCATGCCTTATAGAAAAAGTATCTTATGGAAGAGCACAAGAGGTCGAAGCAAACACTTCCTTAATATAGTAACTACATAACTATGTAATGATGGATCAGAAAAGATGTGATCAGTTTAGCCTTTTCATAATATTTAATAATAAAAGGTTCGTTTTAATTTATTCCAACTCAAAAAAATGGCACATTACATATGGAATTACTGTGAAAATCATGTTTAATATGAATGAAATTCAGCCTCACAGTTTTGTAGAAGTACAGATTGGCTTTTGATTTGCCCCAAGGCACTTCTGTTGTATCTCCTATTTAAAATCAGTTTCTGCTAATTTCTTGATTTGTGTTACAGAGTCATCACTTCGGCTGATTAAAAATCTTTTATGTTGGAGTACTTACTTTTTTTCATTAGGCAGTGTGTTAAAGAAAATAGTAGGCAGATTTTGTTGGAGATGAAACCTGAGAGGAATGTTCTGAATTTCTGAGAAACATTTAGATATTTGGGGATGGCAGGAAGGGGAAGTTTCTTTTGTTGTTGTGATTTAAATTCTCTGGAGATTTTCTTTGTGAAAACATAATATCTAATGAAGATTTTTGAATTTTTCAAGTGCAGCTCTTTAATAAAACAGATGCAATAGCTAAACAAATTTATTCAAAATTCAGAAAGAATGATCAATCACAGGTTTTCAAAGCAGGAAAACAGAAGTTAAGGTTCTGACACATGCCCAAAATTTCAGGTTCAGCAATTAGAACTGAGATTCTGTACAGGACCTCTTAGAGCAAGTTGTGTTTTCTGATCAGTCCCGCTCAGCATTAATGCTGTTCTTTCACAGGATTTTATGACACCTTAGCTGCTTTTCAGATATCACATTCAACAGGCAGTGCAGACCCCAGAAGAACATGATATAACCTCAAAGTAGTTTGCTGCACTATGTTTGGGCCCATTTACTGAAACTATATCGAGACTGTGGACCTGTTGTTCTGTCAGTTGTAATGTCAGTCATCTTGATCAGAGCTCTGAATGCAACACCTTGCAACTCCCATTGGACCTCTTCTCCCAATTTCCTTCCTCTGGAAACCATGGTATGAGGAAGAGGAGCAGAAGAAAGTATCTGTGCCATGTTCTACAGTGAGTATTGACTCATCTGGGAGATGCATGTCACTAAAAATTGGGAGAGTCATCCCAGACTGGGTCATTTTGGACACAGCCTTAGAGAGCTCTGAACAACAGTCTGAGTGACAGCACATTCCTGTGCTCACTGACAAGGTTCAGCACTTCATAAATGTCCACACTGTTTCATGTTGCACCCGAAACTCTGCCCCTTTTACCTTGTGTCTTACCATATGTGTTGTGAAATATTTTCAATCCCTTCTCTGGAGAATCCTGTAACCAGAAGCTGAGAGACAACCACTAAAGACACTGCAAGCACAAGGCAATAAAGTATTTTTCCTCAGCGTTTCCTGCAAATATAGCCACTTTTGTGACAGTAGATCATAGTTCTCTGCATCTAAACAATGCAGATACCCCAACTACAACGTTCACCCGTGGAAAGGAAAAACAACTGACCTAATTTCTTTGCAATAGTATATAAGGAAATACAAACCCAGTGACGTCCTGTTAGAAATATCTCTGCTGACATAAATGCAATTGCCTTCTAGTGTCACTTCTTTTCCCCTCTTGCAAATAATAAGCAGCTTTCCAGCATGATAGTAGTGAACAGTGTAGAACAGTACATTTGGCTGAAAAAATAACAGGTTAATTGTATTTCAGAGTATATATCCTACACATTTTTTCCACGTAGTGTAAACTTAAACCTTCTGTTAATGGTCGTATCTTTTTAGTTACTAGACTAGTGGCCAGTGTTCTTGACACAAGGTTGGAGAGACTGATAAGAATCACTCAGGGAAAAAAAAAAAGAGCTTAGAAAAGTTTGTAAGACGATGAAGGAGATTTTTGTATCCTGTATTTTTTGGGCTGGGTTTTCTATCCTCCAGACGCCTGCAGAGACTTGTTTGAAATGTTATCTGTTCCCTACCCTTGGAGAGTAACAAAGCCATAGAAAAAATGTGCCCATTGGAAAGAGGAAAAACCTCCTGAGTATACATCATCACAAAAATGTAGTTATGAACACTGTGACAGTTGCCCCCTGCACTCACTCTACACGTGCTTCTCGGCTCCAAAGTTCTGCTTATCGTTGATAGAGTGCCTCATTCACCTGTTCTGCTCGAATATAAATAACATTTCTTGGGTTGAAAGAAAAGGTTAATATGCAATACATAAACAACACCAGAATCACAGCTTACAGAAAATAACCTGCTATGCTAGTTGGGTGGAACACAAATTGAATTTCTGAATAAATGCCTGTTGTTCAAGGAGAGAGAAGTCAAATTGTCAAGAACACAAAGGGTTAAATCACAGTGCAAGGACTGAAAGCACTTCTCATGGCAACAAATATTATGAGAGAAAGATGCCAAGATTCAGTACCTAAAAGGAAGATGAAAGTGAAAGAAACTGCTTAAAAGATAGGTAATTAAATACATTTAAGATTTTCTTTTAATGTTGTATTATGCTGGTTTGCTTTGAGCATGTAAAGTAAATTTTAGCAAGATTTAAAGAAAAAAGCTTTTCCCAACTTCTTTTTTCGTACTCAAATACTGATCAGAATAAAGTTCTAAACTTTTGTTGTTATTGCTAAAAATAGGATAGCTTTAGAACTCTTCCAGCTCTTACACATTTTTGGAAATGGAAGCTGTAGTTTCAAGATTAAAGCTATAATGATAGTCTGCTATAAATGCAGTGAGCAAAATAAAGGAAGAGAAGAAGTTTACTGCAAGTCGGACCTGTTATGAAGTAAAACTCTTGAAATAACATGTTGTTTTCTCTTAAAAAACCACACTGTTTCCTTCATCATTGCAGTTCCTGAAATCAAAGCTCTAGAAGAATCCCAGGAGACCTACACACTCTAGCAATCTGCTAAATCCTTTATTGAGTCTTGATCAGCTTTTACTCTTACAGAGACTTAGTTTTCTTATGGCACTTCATGTTCTTCCATTCATATCT
Source organism: Pachycephala philippinensis (assembly GCA_013397055.1). Classification (NCBI taxonomy): domain Eukaryota; kingdom Metazoa; phylum Chordata; class Aves; order Passeriformes; genus Pachycephala; species Pachycephala philippinensis. The sequence continues at coordinate 244,982 of VWZT01010722.1, read as the reverse complement.
CCAGACATTTGGTGACTAAAGTGCTTTATGAAGAAAAATTACTTGTTTTCAGTTGCAGTCCAAAACAAACAAACAAGCACCCACAAAACCCCCCACCCAACTGCTCCAATCTAAAAGTCAGAATAAATAAAATACTTGAGCATCTTTATATTCATTACTTCACATTTTTGGTGCCTTCACTTCCATCTTATAGACCCTACAGAATTACTCAAAGCATAGAGAAGAGCATGAAGGTTCATTGTGTCATAAGGAAAGTTAGAATTATCCAGAAGAATGGGCTAGAGATGTTGACAAGAAGCACATCAATATAACCGAAATCATTCCCATTTCTGAACGTTGTGCACCTGAAGCGTAGTCAATAAAAACCTTTCCACGTTCTAAAACCTGAATGATTTAAAGAGAATCTTTATACCTACACGTAATTGCTGTAGCACCAGAGGACACCTGAGGAAGGTCTTCAGATGGAGATGGTGGGTTTAAGTAATGTACTAATAGAATTATTGGAATTATTTTTTGCTCAAGATGTTGGAGGTAGTCATGCTTAGTATTTGCTTGATGTTTTAGAGAAAGGGAGTCATAGTCTGAGGGGGAGAAAAAGGAAGTATGTTCATGCCTATGTTGCCTGATAATCAGTCAGAGCTCTAACTTTTAGACCAGTTCTTGAGAGTAAATAAATGGGTAAGTGGACATTTTGGCTAATTAGACATTCAGTGACAATTGAATGTAGAGACCAGAGTTGCCAAGACACCATTTTAGGAAGGTATAAAACCATAAAAATGTCTTATTTTGTCTCTTCGCTGTGGAATGAATCTTACAAACTTTGTTGAACAGTGACATAGTTTTTTATAAATACAGTGGAGAGGTGCCTTAAGGGTAAAAGTATTATGGCTTGGGACCCCTCGAGCTGGTAAAATCCCTTATACTGCATACTTGGAAATTTTTAGAGCATTCTTTGTATCATCAGAGCAGTTCCTTATCCAGCTACATTTTCATATTTTTTGAGAAAATACTCGCAGTGATAGCATTAACAATGCTGAAAATCAGAATTCTATTGTTTTCCAGAAATAATTTTCAAAAGGTCATGCTGAAATCGAAGTAGCAAAGGATAGTACACTTGGAAAAGCCTTCTAGACTGTTGATTGGCTAATTTTTTCCAAATGTTTTCTTAATGTTTTCTTTATTGTTCAGTGTGTCTTTGTGGTTTGCAGTAAAGAAACAATAGCAACATTTTTCTCAGCACTGCATATGGGTTCTGCAGCTTTTCCTCACACAACATGGCACATTTGTTTGAAAGGAAATATATGAGAATGGTCACTAAAGTGAACAACATGGTCATAGAATAGATTTTATTCATATCCATTTACACATATCAGTTTTGTGTGTAACATTTTTCATTTCCTACCAATTTTACTGACACTTTTGTCTTTTTTATGTTGTCCTGTCTGAGGCAAAACTGGTAAGTATGAGTATAAATTCTTCCTTTACAAAATTCTGAAAAACTTGAGCCTTCGACTTGCGTATGTATGTGGATTGTGCACCAGGCTAATGGCTATTCTGGATGGAGTAATCAGTCTGCTGGAGCTGTTCCAATTGCATAGGATCAGTTACACTAGAAAGAGACTTACAGTAGTCCAAGACTATTGGCAAACATTCTGATAATGAGTCATGGGAAAACAGAGGTGTAAACAAGTCTTTTTTACATCCTCATGACAGCTTCAACTTTTATCACAGCCTGTCATTAAAAGAAGAGGTATTTATTTGCATGAAGTCATTCACCTTGTGCAGGACGGATTGACAGTTTTGCCCCAGAACACTTGCTGTACTCATATAGAAGTCAACAGTTACGGGCTTAAAATGAGTGATCTGAGAAAATCTAATTTTTTTAAGATTAAATTTCTATACTTTACAATTTTAAATTTTTATATTGTGGCTAAAAACTGCAGACAAATTAAAACATTGGCTAAACTGGTGAATGATTTTAAAAGTCTCTGTTTTGCTAATTAGCATTTTCCAATGCTTTAAAACAAAAACATTCCAGTCAGTTTTACAGTAGAGTAACTGCCCTTAATAACAGAAATATGCTTTCTCACTTACTTTCCTGACATTCAACTTATGTTGTAGGTTGGTGCCACTTGTTTAGTTTTAAAATAACATTGTTGAGTTCTTTTACAGCAGATGTGCAGCTGTGCCTGTTATATAAAATCAGAATTATTCCAACAGATGAAAATATGCATGTCCTCAGTCCACTGTGATCAGGGCTGATAGAAGACAGCTGTGGTCCTGAAACCTTACAGCCACATTGTGGTGGCACAATAGCTAAGTTATTCTACTTTGACATGCAGGTCAGTTTGGGAGCAGAATTATGTCTTCTGGCTAATGGCTAATATCTTTTTAATTCAAACCATCAGCAGAAGAATTTGCAACAGTCTTAGACTACAAACAAGTTTCCATCACAGCTCCCAATTTCTAAGATTTCATGTGCATGGAAGGAAACATTCCACTGTTAGAATATTTTCTACAATTTTCTCCCTTCAAAAAGATGTTTTTCAACTATTATCAAGCAAAATCCCCTTGACCTGCTTTAATTCACCTATAATTTTAAAAGAATGCAAATCAACAGTTCTCAGTGTCAATTTTACAGCTATTTCCTATTTTAAAACTAATTCTAACCAAAGTAACAGCACTTGAAGCTTGAAAAATGAGATAGACATAATTTTGTTTGAGTGATGAGATTCTGGGATGAAATTTACCATGTTCAGTCTCTACCCAACAGATAATTTTATTTTTTTTAGAGTAATATCCATCTATCTGTTCAAGGGTGCCTTAGGTGGTTGTGCTGTGAAGTAATATAACCTTCTCTTTAAAAAGGGCTGCAACAATAAGCACTCTGAAGTTTCCATTGAGTAGCAATACTTCTACTTCCTTAAAAAAATTTTTGAAAATTACAGTCCTTTGAAAAAAGCTTTTTGAGCATAAGTAGTACAAAAAAGACTCTTTTGTTGTCACCGTAAGGGTGTTTAGTATGAGGTACATCCCCTGTGCACGGTCTAAATTATAGAGAACAATCATGACCAGAATAGCCATCTTACTACGCTGCTGTTGCAGTGTAACACCCGAAAGTTAAGCACCTCACCCCAGTGAGATGGCCTGGGGCAATGATGGTCCTCTGGAATCCAAGGGGTGAGAGGAAGAAAGCAAGTCCAGATCCCTGCAAGTACACGGAGAGCAAGGCTGCCTGTCCCTAGGCCACGAGCTTTCCAGCCATAATCTCCAGCTCAGGTTCTCATCTGGGCAGGGCTGGCATCCAACTGAGTGACTCTTTGTTGATATCTTGCCTTTTGGAGTTCTGGTATTTCAAGGAAGTTACAATAAAACGGTGTTTCTGTAACACATGGGTTCAGGGCACTGAGCCTCCATCTTTTCCACCTTCCTCATCAGAAACAAGAACAGCAGCTATTCCTTTAAAATCCCCATTTTCTATGGCAGAAGTGACTTTGATCTAGCTTTGAGGATCCAGGTCCCCAAATTCAAAATTAATTTCTGCCTCTAAGGATTTTCTGGGTCTGATGCCTACATTTTCCCTGTGCCGTGGTGTTTATTGTGACCAAAGGGAATGCACTCTCCAAAATGGGTCTCGCAGTTCCTGGAGCAGATTTCTTGATGACTTTTTTTAAATTTATTTAGGCACACATGCTGCATATGAAGAATTATTTCAGATGTATCTTTGGATTTTTTTCCTGGCCATTGCATTTCTAACCATCACCACAGACTTCAAGCACCATTATTCCTTTGGCTGCTGGTGTGTTGCTAGGGTTGTCTGTAGTATCAGCCAAAGCTGAAGTAACCTTGTACCAAGAATAGAATTGGCAACAAGAGGGAAAACAGGACAGATGCTTTGATTCATCGGTTGTACCAAATTATCTTTATCTTTTGTAAGTAAGGCTCCAAGACTTGTAAAATTATGGTCTCTCTTTCATAGGCAAAATCCCCACAACTGAATTCTAAAGTCACAGAAGGGTTTCTGTGAGACTGAACTCAAAAGAATGTTTCTGGTACAAGAATACATTCATAAGTATTAGGTGAGAACTCTGGAATGAGGCTAATAGAGGAGCGAGACACACTCTGTCCAGATAAATCCTGGGGGTGATCCTGCTGTAATTATGAGTTTCTCTGCTAACAGATGTTCACATTCAGAATCTGCCTGTGGGTAATAGAAGAGATTAACATTTGCCAACCAGTGACCTTGTGTTTTATATGGCTTTCCACAATCTACCAGCCTCAGAACAATCAATAGCAGTACTAAATAGGCCAAAAACATGAAAACTGGATGAGCATTTCCAGAGATGTAAGCCATATCCATTAAATTTTAATTAAGTGAAAACTGCTTTAAGAGCTAGAGACTTTTTGTCTCTTNTGTTTTTTTTTTTTTTTTTTTTTTTTTTTTTTTTTTTTTTTTTGCACAGGTAGCTTAGAAATGGGTAATTACTTTTCTATTTTTGAAAAGATTCCTGATTTCATAACAAAGTTTTCCTGAGTTCATTTAACTAGGTTGTTGACCTGATTGGCACAGCACACAGTTTGAGACAAGTTAACAAAAGAATTGAAGCAATTTCACTGAAGCTTATTTCAAGTTTGATTGGCAGTGACATTTTGCTTCTAAAAGAGAAATAAGAAAAGTTCAAATTATAATGTTTTTGTTTTTATACAGAAAAAAAGTACTGATTAATTTTTTTCCTCCATTAACAATCTAGGTATCTTTTAAGGTGCATAAGATCATAGTTTACAGCCTTAAAAAGTAAGTGTGGCTAACAGTTAATAGGGAGCAGAGCACAATTAAAAGGATTGAAGATCAAGCTTGGTGAAAGAAGATGAGAAGAGGTTCATGGGCTATTGGGGGATATCAAGACTTAGGAGAATGGGAGGTTTTTTGTGGTTACCTGGAACTAATTAGGTAGGAAAAATAATTTTGTCTGGCTTTTCATTAGTCACCAAAAAAACATGTTGTAATTCTGTGTAGATGAAAGAGAAGGTTAGTGGCTGCTATGTAATTCTTTGTGCATCTTGGGATGATTTCCAGTACACGCAATTCTTAGAACAGCTTTTGTATGTGAGTTGACCAAAGTAGTGTTCTTAAGTGGAGCAAAGAGTATAGACTGAAATGAAGGAGGGTCTAGAAAACATATTTTGTGAAGAATGGCTGAGGGAACTGGGATTGTTTAGTCTGGAGAAGGGGAGGCTCAGGGGGGACCTTATCACTCTCTACAACTGCCTGAAATTAGGTTTTAGTAAGGTGGGGGTCAGTCTTTTCTGCCGTGTCTCAATTAAAAGGACAAGAGAAAATGCCTATAAATTGTGCCAGGGGAGGTCCAGATTACATATTAGAAAAAAAATTTCTCAGAAAGTGCGGCTAGGCTTTGGAATAAGTTGTTCAGAGTGGTGGTAGAGTCAGCATCTCTGGAAGTGCTCAAGAGGTGTATGGATGTGGGACTTTAGGGGTGATTGTGGTGGTGCTGATGGTGCTGTGGGGTGTTTGAGGGTTGGACTAGATGATCATGAAGGTCTCTTCCAAAGACAATTCTGTGATCATGTGATTCTGTAAAAAGGAAAAGAGGCTAATTCAAAATTGAATTTATATTTTAGTAACTATTCCAGTTTAAACTCACAAATAACTTACTTGAATTTTAGGATCTTCACTCTGCTGTAAACTCAGCTCGTTGTGTTATGCATCGTTTGGATGGATGGCTTAGCATGCAGGATGGCTGACTGGCCCTTACAGAAAAGTCTTCAGCTTGAATATAAATGTGATGGCAAAACATAAGCCTCACACTTGCTGGTTTCTGTCAAACCCCAGTGATTCTGTTTCATATACTGAATATACATCGATCCTTTCCTAGAAATGAGTTCCTTAACACTAGAAATACGCCAGTAATCTGGCACATGTAATCTTCTTTATCTACATGGAAATTATTTCCTGTATGCTTTAGTCAATGAAATGTTTGGTAGTGTTGACCCAAAGCAAATTATAGTTGTTTTTAACATCCAGGCAAGATAGATTCACTCAAACTTCATTAAAGTTTTCAATTCCACCCTGAAAGAAAATATCAAACATGGCTTAAGTCAATTAAATAGATTCCTGGTATGACATGATTTTAATATATACGAGAATCTCAAATATCTCAAAAAGAAAGAGACTCAAAGCATGTGTAGCAAAGCTTCAGGATCAAGTCTCAGATTTATTAGTCATCCTTCAATACCTTGAGACCAATTCAATTTGTCAGAGCTGGATATCATTGCCATTTTCTACAGAATCCTGGGTTTTAAATCAAGGCCAACATAGCATCTAACCTTGGAGTGCAGAAGAATTTATAGTATTGCTGGAAGGGCCGTGTCTCAAAGGGATTTAAATCTTTTGAATAATCCATTCTGATTTTTTTTCCCCTAGAGGTGTAAAAGAGGACAGCTGCTACTATGTTTAACAGATTAAGTAATAAAATCACATGTGCAGCAAGAGTGATCCCAGATTACATATTAGATCCACATAGCAGAAAGTGATCCACACAGCAGAGATATTATGTGTATCTTCAAAATTTATCTTAAATTAGGATTTTGCACTAAGACAATCCTGTGTGGTCTTCTAATCTCTTTTATGTGACTGAGATGTTTGTTCTCTGCCATGTTTTAATTTGCTTTTCTTTTGTGTGGATGCTTTAGGAAGAATACTATTAATTTTGAATTAAAACTTTTAGGGCAGAAATTACACCATGACACATTATACCTCACCAGATGTATATGGAGTACACAAATTTTGTGTGTGTGTGTGCATGCATTTCTTACACACACATGCATCTATCAGGATGGTACAAGTAGACACTCTTAAGAGTCGTGTTTTGGCTGTTTACATTTCTGTCAAAATGCAAACAACTAAGCTGAAATTTGTCATGCCTTAGGCTTATATGCTTTATTTTAGTAAAAAGTAGTGAAACCCTATCTGAAAACTAAGTAAAAAGACAGTTTCCCTTATATTGCAAAATTCTGACAGTACATCTTTGACGGGCTCAAGTACTGCAAATCCCTGAAGAAGAATTTTGAAGTTCACTGAAGACGTGTCTTTTGCCACATTGTGAATATCTGCCTATATTTGGGCAAAATAGCAAACTTTCAAAACAACATTGTTTGTAAATGCTGAGTGAAAAAGTTTTTTTAGCTGGAATTCTTGATTCTTCTATGTGTTGAGCATGTCCCACCCCAATGCTGCATGGGACTTTCCCTTCCTCTCAGCTCTGAGCTCCTGCAGCTGATGTCAGATCCTGGTGCTTGATCTGAAAAGCACTGCCTGTAAGATTGTGCCTTAAACACTATTGGTGCCCTCCCTGCCTAATCCAAAGCATCTGTAAAAACCTCTGTGGGGAAAGTGGAATTGAGAAATAAGCTGTGCCAGGCTTGACAGGGGCTGTTCTTCAGGGAGGGAAAGAAGGCAAAGGACTAGGGGTACTGCTGGTCATTTGAGGAAGAGGAGGGTAAAAGATGAGAAGTGAGGCTTGAAGTATCTGAAGAGTCAGGTGAGTAGAAGAGGATGAGAGAGGTGGGAAGCGGGTTGTTCAGGAGCTGCAGTGAGAAGCCAAGGAGGAGGCTTTGACAAGAGTCGTGGTGGGTGAGACGTAAATTAGATAAACACAGGAAGAGAGAAGATGGATAACAGGTCGATGTCTCTGTCAGAGGCCAGGATTTGGACAAGAGAGTTCTGCCGAAAGCTGAAGAGGTGTGTAAAGAGAGATTGGACCTACACAGGTGAGATGTATAGCTGGCACTAGATCAGAGAAAGAGAAATGTGGCTGAAACTGAATTCTTTATATTTCTGTATCCTATACAATGCAATACGTAAAATCACCTAGAGATATCTGTGTTAGTTACCACTGATGTATGAAATAACTCGGTTAAAGAGAGCTTTGTATTCTGTGTTTCTCTCTTACACAAGCCAAACATAACATTTCCACGTGTACTTAGGGTGTGGGCATCTACTTAACATTTTACATGCAAAATAGAAAACTTGCCCCTTCAGGAGTAACTGATAGCTAAGTACAAAAAATTAAGTAATTAGACTTTTCTCCTAATCTTTGATTAAAGAATTACAGAAGGAAAGTACTATCCTCTTAGCTGAATTACAAATCAAAATAGCCATGATGATACTTTAGATGGAGAATATACACATTAATCAGGTGGAATTTAGAGAACAGTGATTAGGATTTAGCTTGAAATACTGTAATTTTTGACAATTTCTTATTTGTTCCTTCAATGAAGTTATCCAAAATATGGAATATCAGGAATAAAGAAGAGGACTACATATTAAGAAAAAAAAAATAAAATAAGAAAAATTTGGTTGTTGAGTTGGGTCTTTTGCTGCTCATGCTGGCAGTTGGGCTGATGGAATAGGTGCATGTCCTTTTTAATCTCTTTTTCTTCTCAAAAACTAGAGTTTCTGAAGACTAGAAACAACAATATTTCATTTAAGCAAATTACTTTACTGATGTTAGTCAACTAAAGTAAGCAATGTTAATATTTAATGTTACACCTACCTTGAGCTTGAGTAAATAGAGTATGGCTTATTTTTTCAAAAGCTTATAGAGTTCCCCCCATTAGAAAATTAGATTGCTAATAAAAATGAAATATTATTTTTCAGGCAAAAGCAAAAATTTTTTTAAAAAGAGAAACTAAAATGCTACTAATGTCAAAAGAGAGAGTTAGAATTTTTTTTTCCATTATCACAAAGGAAGGAAAAGGATTTAATCTTTGATCACAAAAAACAATGTAAACTCTCCAGATCCTCCAAGATTCATAAACTGGAAGGCAGGAATTATTCTGAAGGCTGCAGAATTAATTCCTGCTGTTTCCATACTTAGCCTGGAACAGAAAAATCAAGCCGTATCCATTCCCCAGCATCCTCGACAATGCAGTGATGATTGTGTTATTGAAAACTAAATAAGCTTAAAACTATCCTGAAGTTCATAATTTCCTTGGAGTCAAACAGACCCTAAGCAGAGTTCCCACAGTTCAAAATATATTCATTCCTTCATTCATTCATTCATAATTTATTTCTTTATAATTTTTAGTTGAATCTACATTTATTAAATTGAATAGGCGTACTACAAAGAGAGCAACAGCTGAAAAGCCACACCAAATTGAACAGAATAGTGGTGAAGTCTCAGATATTAAACACCAAATAGATGCAGGCACCAAAGGCAGTCAGTGTTCTCAATTTCCAAGTGTGTTAAGAGCAGCATGAGAAAACACTTAGAGCAAGATAAGAGTGCTTCACAGCATCGGGGGTGCTGATTGGCTGGTGATTTGTAAGGTTGAATTGCATGGCAATCTAAATGCATTTTGATTGTAACACAACTTCAAAATTGCTAAGACTTTAAACACTACTGATTATTCTAAATTATTAAATGAGCTAGAAGAAAATTACCTATGAAGCTAAAATAAGCCTTGACGATTTATATTAGTGGTAACAAAAACATGTTGATATTAGTAAGACTGAGAAATGAACAAGTACTTTGCTTCTGGGACTGAAATTCATGAGAATGTGCAGATGTAAGAGTATTCATGTTTCCTGGAATATATATGTATTTATATATATAATTTTCCACTGTGGAAGAAAGATTGGGAGTCCTCACATCCTGAAGTTTTCTAACCTTAAATATATTTTCTGTTAAAATATGTAATTCAATGTAAAGATAATAAAATAGCGTAAAGGAAGATAGAGACTGAAAAAGGGTGTTTTTTCTTCTGGAAAAACACCTTTCCTCAAAAATATTTCTGGGCAGGGATATGGGGTATTTTATATAGTTTAAATTGCTTTACTGCTATCTGAGTATCTTAAGTACCATTTAAAATTTCTCATGTTTTTCCAGCAAAGATTGCAGTAGGTTAAACAGATAGATTAAAGAACAATTCAAGTTGCTGTTTTGGAGATATTGGAGAAATTTAATAGAATATAATAGCTCTGTTACTGAAGTGGCAAAGCATATCAAAAACTCTGATTAGCCATAAAGTTACTAAGGAAAAGTCCTGGGTTACACAATATAGAGCATGCCATACAAATTTTATTTCAAGTCTTCCAAAATTTCCCGTGATATAAACTGGTTCCAGAACAAGAAATTTTATTGGTAATAATACTGATAAGCAAAGCACTTCAATTATAAGTTTAAACCTCTTTGAAGTTCCATTCACTAAACAAGGCTAAAGCTTAAAAACTGATTACATGCTGAAGAACTCTTATTCTAAGTCAGGTCCTTTCTTTTTTCTTTGCAAAGCTGTTACATAATTCAGGGCTCAGACACAGATTCTGGCTGCAGGAGGCTGTTGTGATTTAATCTGTGCTGGTAACTAAGCCCCACACATCTACTCACTCACCCACAGAATGAGAAGGATAAAAGGGAGAAAACTTGTGGCCTGAGATAAGGACAGTTTAATATTGAAATAATAAAAATTATGGTGACCGTGGCAATACGACTAGTGTTACTACTACTACTAATAATAATTCCTCATATGCAAGTCAGTAGTTTGTGTCTGCAAAAATGTGATAGACAAGTCTGATGTGGATGGAGCCAGTATGGAGAGGTGTCTCAACAAGAATGGGATGGAACTTGTTCGCAAAACAGTGATTCACAAGAAGCCCTCTGAGGCAGCCTTGCCCACACAATCCCTACTTGGTTGTCAAGCTAAGTCTAAGTGCTCAGAGTTTTGTTTCTCTCTGTGTCCAGAACTGCTCCAGCTGAGTGGTGCAGTGGATTTCACTGCCACCCCTTCCTTCTGGTAAGAAGTCAGAAGCCAAACACTGATGATTCCAGGAGCGCTGAATCTGATAGCTCTCACGAAACTTGGAACCAGTACACATCCAGATAACCACCTAAGAGAACATACCAGGGGCTATTTTAGTTTTAAAAGCAGGCCTCTTTTCTATAGTAGCCTCAAGCTTTTGTGGCATTTCAATTTTTCTGACTTTCCTGGAGACTGTACCATAGTACACTTATCAAAATCTTTCTGTTGAAGGTAATGTGAAAGATAGTATGGGGTAAAAACCAGAAAATGCCATTTCCATGTACTGTTGATCTGCTTCCTTACCAAGGATAAGGGAGACCTCATCCTTTATTTTATTCCAGGACCCTTGTACAGATTTAGACTAAATTTCAGACTGTTACCCAGCACACAGTCAATGGTGTAAGTTGAGGGACCTTCTGCCTCCACTGCAAATTGCCAGCATGTTTTCAGCTACTGCTGATTTGGCTTCAGGTTTCTTCAAACTGCAACTGTACATCAAAGATGTTAAAAGTATTAGCAATTCCTCCTATTAACACATGAAGAGACTTAACTTTGTGAATTCCCTGTCTTGTATATTAAAAACACACAAATTGAAACCTCATTTTTAGCAACTTACATTTTTGCATGGCAGGGTACAATTTATTGATTTTGCAACTGAATTATTCAAGTCACTCATTGGCAGTGAAATTATGCAGCTTCAAAAAAAGCTGAAACCAATACAAAATTCTAAAAGAAAAGTGCCAGGTATACAAAACTGAGTTGTTTAATGAAATGATAATCTTGTCTGCATGTGGAAAAATCAGTAGTGTCTCAAATGTGAAATAACAAATTATTGATAGTCATTAGGCCTGATTCACAGCTTGGAACAAATCTTACATTTAATCAATACCAGCATTTAATTTTTGAAACTAGAAATTTGTAAATCCGAAAGAACTTATGACATGGAAAATGATACCTGTGTCACTTATATTTAAAAAAAGGCTTATATGTTCTTTGAAATACTTAGGTTAATGCTCCTTTCAAATATTGAGGATGCAGTTGTATTCTGATGCTCAAGAATTTTCATGCATATGATAGCTTTCTTGACAATATTGATAACAGATAGGCACCTAAGTACCAGCCCACTGAGAGGATTATTTAGCCTTTGGCTTGAAGCACTCAGTTTCCATCACAAATCTTCCTATCTACCCGTATCAAATTGAACAGTGCTGTAGTCGAAAGTCTTATGCAGTGTGAAATAAGGAATTTGCAGATATGGATGTTCTGAGTTCAAAACTACTTGAACTATTTAGAAGTGAAAAAGGTCCAGGATATATCCCCCATAAACTAGACATTTCATGAAGTTTAATTTTATATTGGAACTTCATGACTTAAAATCTTTTGTTGTTTAGATCTGTAGTATAAGTTACCAATAAAGGAGTTTGAGACTACTGCCAAAGCACAGATCAACAGAATCTCAGCTTCCCACAGTTTTGAACTTGTTTTGACTTACCTTGTTTTGTTCAGATTAGCTATTTGCTACAATTTCTCGGTTTTTTTATACCCAAGTACCATGTGCTTTATTTTATCCCCCTTTCCCTTGCACTGTGGTGGTTCTTTTGTGTCCCACCCCTCCCATTTGTTTGCAAACTTTGCATCCTTCCCCATTGACATAACACCAAAATGTAATGAACAGCTCTCATATGATCAATTCTTTCCACATTATTCTCAAGGTTTCAACTTGTGTGTGCTTGAATTCACTTTATTATTATTATCTTAAAAGTAATGATCTTTAGCATGTTTTGATGGAAGCAACAAAACTAAAAATGATTTTAGAATTCTGATTCATTGTCTTCTTCAAGCGAGATCCCACAATCTCTCCTCTGTGGTTCACTACAAACAGGCTTGCAGAACATTGCCTGAAACTGTGATATTTTTGTCCTCTGAACAACTCCTTTTTCCCCCTACATCTGGGGTCAAATACAACAAACAAACGAAAAAGCCCCAAAACACACAGGCAAAACCACAAAAACACAATCAAAAAAAGAAAACTACTTAATCATTCAGAGAAATAAAGGGATTTTAAAATGTTAACAAAATATTTATTAAACAGAATTTTTTATGAAAGAAAAAGTGTTTTGTGAGTGACATCTCCATTCAAGGACTATACAGCTCTTTAAAAAGATTTGTTTGCCTGTGAGGAGAGAAAAAAGAACCTACAGTTTGCCATACAAGATAAGAATGTATCTTGCCTTTGGCAGTAACTAATAGTCGATGTTTAACAGAAGGGCAAAAGTCACAGTGAATGCCTCTAGACAAACATTAAACATTGCAGACTGGGGTAAATGGTGGAAGGAAATGTGTCTCCTGACCTTTGCAGGTATCAGCACACACCTCAACACACAGAGAGGTGAGAAATGCAGGATCAGTCACAACTATTAATCATGTGAATGCTTGATTTTTCAATCTGATGGCTAAAATGAAAGTTGAAAAAATAAATTACTCTTTTTCCTCAAATTATTTTTTAAATTTAAATTATATTGTTAGCTTTTTATCGAAAATGGAAAGCTTTCTAAAGAAAATATAATTGGAGCAATAGACATATATGTTTATTCTAAAAATAGCTGAAATGAAAAGCTTCAGTTTTAATGAAAATATCATCTCCCTTTTTTACTATTCAAAACCCACAAATATATGTGACTTTTTGAACCTAAAGCAATTTCGATATTTCCCCAAATGAATTTTCCAGTGTAGTTTATGATAGAGACACGAAACTTCATTATTTTGAAAAATTAATTCAAGTTGGTGCTACATGTTTGAAAATAGATAATTAGAAAACAATAAGAGATTTCTTAGAGCTTGGTTTTATCAATTGAAAGAAATTCTTCTTTTCTTCTTTTTCGTTTTAAAGTGCTTCATGGTTTTCCCATAGTCTCTCTTTGATCAGGGAAATAAAGTTATTGTAAATTTCAGGAGAAAAAAGTCCATTCAATTTTGAAAAAAAACTTTATTCCAACTCAAAGTGTACAGATGACATTTCTGTTCAATTCTTTTATTCCTTTCAATTGGAGTAAAGAGCTCACAAAATATTTTTAAGGGATGTTAATTGAATTCCTAAAGTTAAAAGGTAATAAACGGCAAAAGCAAAGGAATTGATGAGTGGGGAAGAAATAAAAATTATTGAAATAAAATAAAATAATGCAAATAAAAATAATTGAAAGGCTTATCACTTATAAAAATCACTGTCATTCAGCACATCAAACACACATTCTTTGTAATAACTTGAATACTAAGTTGTTCACTCTAAGTTGTTGATATGAAAATATCTGCTTTCAACAGCACCATTCTGAAGCTAAAAACAAGAAAACTTTTTCACCTGTATAATTGACTGAGAGAAGACACTATGTCTAAATAAGAAATACTTTTATGTAATAAATTTTTAATCTTTTTTGGTTAACTAGAAGAAATAATTTGTGATTTGAGCAAACCAATAGTGGTAACTCATAATTGATTGGTTTTATCCCCACTTCACCACTGCAAGTGGGGATCCCTGCAGAAGGAAGATGGCATGGGGTGTCAGATGCTGAAGATGACTAAATAGTTTTCTCTTTAAACACTAGCTAGATAGTAAACTTTTTTCTTCTCTAAATTTGAGGCCAGAGGAAAAAAAGACAGGAAAAGAATATTTTTAGTGGTTTGATGATATTTATGTATTTAGTACAAAATTTTCATTAATTGCCAAAGAACTACAAGGAGTACAAACACAATTAAAAAAGTATAACTTTTAACTATGATGGGTGCAATAATGCATCATCAGCAACCGTAAGGAAAATAACGTCTTTAGAATTTCTGTTAAGGCAGGAATGTAAATAGTATTGCATATTGAGAAAGTTGCCTACCTGAGGTTTAATTGGGTAGTTATGCTAACAAGAGAAGATGTGGAAATTTTTGTTCTCTGGTATTCAGATGCTGAGACTTGGGCCACTTAAAAAACTCTTGTGGCAGTTTAAGTTGCTACAGGAGCCACCCACTATATTTTACCACTACCACAGAAGATTTAGCCAAAGAGAACGCATATCCATCATGCATGTGCTTCCATGCAGGGTATGGCACCTTAATGCAAATCCAATTTAACTGTATTTTTAAGCCAAGGCATGAAATTCAGGCCAAGACTCCTACTGATGTGTAGGCAGGTGTTCTCTTCTGACAGCTTTGCCGTGGAGATAGAAACCTCAAGCAGAAAAACAAGGCAAGCAGCAGCAGTGATACCATCTTTACTTCAACAGGACTCACCAGAGTTCATCTGTCAGTGTTGTTAGTTCCCCAAGTAGAGATCAAAAGAAGCAATTAGAATTATTTCCATCAGATTTCTCTTTTCAGATAGTATTTCTAATGGGAATTCTGAAACAACACTTTAAATACCTTTCATCTTATTTTCAGATTTAAAAGATTAAGTGTTCTTCAACTTATCTGAAAATCAGGATCTTCTGTGTCTGTAAAGAAATTCCTGGAGCCAAATTAAGATGTATAAGCAGAATGCCTTATACACTGCTAAGTAGGATAAGGTACAATGTGAGTATGTCACCATATGAGTCCCTACTGGGGCACCTAGAAGCAAATGTGTCCCAAGAATATTTATTTTATGAGCAGTTAATTCACCAGAATAAATCCAGGCCCATATACATATTTTCTAGTCTGATTTAACCCTAAATTATGTGTACAAACATTTTCTTTTTCCTGTAATTTCAGTGTTGGTTTTTTTCCTTCAATGTGTCATCTGCTTTTCGCTAACAATATTGTCAAAGATTTCTTAGGTGACATACAGTATAGTACATTTTGATGTTCCACACATCAGCTTGCTTCAGCCTACAGCGTCTGATGTTACAGGAGATATGAAACATGACATGACCAATGAGACTTGATAAAATGTGTTACAATCCAAACCATTGCTCTGAAACCTGAAACGACCTTTTCTTCATTATTTTGCAACATTTTGTTGTTTGTGCATTCTCAGTGTAAGAGTTTTTTTTAGTTTGAAAGGGTGGCATCAAAGCAATGTGAAAAAGTTTATACTGAGGAAAGCACTGGTCCCAAATATTGTTAACACTGATATGATCCTAAAACAGGACTTTATATGTAATATGTGGGAAAGAAACTAAGAAACAGAGATGGAACAATGAAATAAAGTATAAACATAATCCACTTCAGTTTTAAAATAATTAATAGACAAAAATGTTACTTGAGAAGCTGTAAATCTGACTTTAAAGCCTGCTAATATATGCTAATGGCCCCTGTGAACTGGGAAGCATACATATATGTGTGAGCACACATATTTTTATTATATATGTATATATATGCGAATATACACTACAAGCAAAATTTCTAAATGCTTAGGTCTGCATGGATAAATGAAAAGATTAAATGAAACCAGAAGAACAGGAGTAAGGGAAGAGAAATCTGTAGGAAGAAGAATAAAACAAATGAGAGTATCTGGATTTGGTAGAGATATATATTATTGCGACCCAAGAAGCACAAGAATTGCCTCTGTTTGGAGATAATTATCAGGCATTGTAAAAATACCAATGCCTAAGGTAGTTCAATGGAGTTTGTACTTCAAAAGACTTAGAAAGGAACCTAAAAATTTATTTTAAAATTATCATATTCCTATTTACTAGATAGTCTTCACATTTTGTCATAAAAAATGTCATCATGTGTAAGAAATGCATCTTAAGATTCTTGATATTTTGCTCTTTATTAATATGTATTTATATAAATATTAAGTTGCCTGACAGTTACAACCATTATTAGGTTGTGAATGAAAAACAGAACTTAAATAAATCATTCAAAAATCAACTGTGCTTAACTTGTAATATAGTTTCTTTCTAATTTCTTACCCAGATATTACATTAAATGTTTTATGTTTCATCATCAATCTACTTTTCAGCATCTACAAAATTCAAATGCATCCAATTATATTAATTTCATAGGAAAACTGTTGAAATGAAAGACACATTTTAATAATGTTTTGCATATTATTTTCAGAACTGAATTCATAAAAGTTAAAATAATGTGAAGTATAATATTACTCATTCATATTTTGTTGTTTTGCCATTGTTTTTGAGCAAATGAAAGTATTAAAATTTTACTTAGGAATTTAATTACTATGTAACTTTATGCTCATGGTAATAGCACACAGTATGTAACTTGATTTCCTGAACACTTCAAAAATAGAATGGTTCATATTTCCATTAGCCATAGTGTTTTTGCTACAGAACCTCTGCACATGTATTTTGTAAGTTTTTTGATGTTGCTCAGATATCTCTTTTCAAATTACCTCTGTTGACACTGATAGGAATTATTTAAGGAAAGAATTAGATCTTTATTGAATTAATGCCTGATCTTGCTAGCTCTGAGTTTTGGTACTGAATTAATTGGAACTCGAATGAGACCTTTACAACAAATTCTGAAAAGCACCTTTTGATCTCCAGTAGCAAAGTTTTGTTCTGCTGTACAAAAACTGTGAAGATCTCATGTGATACCAAACTGACATAAGGTCCTCACTGACGGTGAATACAAATCTATGTTGGATTCATGTTCAGTAATCCAACTTCTGTATTCCTATTCTACAAAAGAAACATTATATGGCAGAGAAGCCCTTTGTAGATGTGAAAATTTTGCTTTCAGGCTAAAGTGGAAAAAGGCAGAACTGTGCTACTTAAGTTTTCCATGAGATATTCAGACTGGGATGTAGTTGAGATAATAGTATTAGCTTCAAATGGAAAGTGTGGGATATTAATTGAGCTCTGTGTCAAGGGCACAGTATTCCTCATAGGCTGCTGGAGATACTCAGATATTCCTGTTCTCACTCTTCCTCATATGGCTGGAGTGCATAGCTTTTGCAGTAGAATAGGCAAAGTCCAAGGACCATCACTACATGTGATGATTTTTACTACTTTAGGATATTTCCACAGCTCAGCCTGCCTCCTGGCCAGCTGCGTGCACATCATTACACGTCTCACTTTTACACTTCTCACTGCTCTTGTTCCAGGGAAAGGAGCTGGAAGCTATTATTACACACCACCAAGGCACTTCCATTTTCTGTGATTTTTGAGATGTCTCATTTTATGCTTTGTTCCATTTCAGATAATGTGTTTATCAGATTTATTTTTATGCTGTTCCAACTTTTCATTTGTTGTTATTATGGAGATAGTTTTGAAAAATAATAATAAAATATACACCCATTTGTGAAGACTGTTCATGACACTTGCTACCTATTGCAAATAAGCTTTTGTGAGAACCCCAGAATTACTGTCACAAGTGTGCTGTCATGGTTTATTGACTAATCAGCAAGGAATTGAAGTCTTGATTGGCTTTATTTGTTGGTTTATTGAAACAGGAAGATAGGAAGTACTGGACAGATTAATTAATTTTTGCTGGGGAATCCAAGCTTAATCTAAGGGACACTGTCACTTTGATTGATGGCTGTGTAAAAGAAGAGGTGTTTTGAAAAAAAAAACTCACGCATTGTTATTTTTGTGACACATAAATACTAAGTTCTTCCTTTTAACTGCTGCCATTCTGGTTTCTAATATCAATTTCAGCATCCAGAAACAACTTCTTGAATGTTTATGAAGAAAGGGTTAAACAGGATCTAAAGGGTATTCAGAATAAGCAAGTGAAACAGTTATTAAAAAGATGTGTGTGTATACATACATACATACATACATACATATATATATATATACACATACACACTCTTAAACTGCTTTAGGTCAAAGATAAAGGCTTTTTTACCCTTGTGATTGAGACTATATTTGAAAATTATGAGACCATCTAAATTGTGATAATTTACAACATGTAGAAGATAAAGTAATGGGAACAGCTTTTGTCAGTTTAGCTAATATTTTCATGAAATATGACCTCCAGAAGAGTGGAAGAATGAACACAATTTTCACATTCTCATCAAGTTTGGAAAGTCAGGGTTACAGTTCAAACATTTTCAAAGCTCACTATTCATTTAACTTAATAGTTACTATTATTCTGTGATCTTGTATTTTAAGCTACAGGTCTGTTGTTTTATATGACAAACTCCAGGTTTGAGCCTTTCAAACAGATTGACATATTAAGCTCTTTCATTACACCAGCATATAAATATTTCCTCTGAGAGGAGCTGAGAGAGGACAAGAAACAAACCAGGAATGTTAAAAGATATTTCCTGAATTATTGTTCTATAAATACTCAAACATTTGTCCTTCTGTGACAAGAAATAAATTAAAGCATTGCAAATTCATAAATTTTTGGAAGAAACTGTTATATCCTTTTCTCAGAGGCACTTTTTAAAAAAAAGTCTATTGTAAAGCACTACAAAATAATTTCTTTATCCAAAAGCTCTGAAGCAGTTATTAAACCAGCTGTTTTCAAAAGTACACAAATCTGCTAAGTTGCAGTTGGGTAACTGTTAAATGTTAAAGCAGTGAATGATCAGCATGTAGCAGATGGTCTGGGAATGGGTTAGAAAATGGCAATGTTAATACCACCAGACTGAGATGTTCATTTGTGCTGTGGTATGTGCAGGCTGGGTGAATAATGAAGGCTCTGTAATAATTGTGTAAATCCCAACATTATTAAATCGATTCAGCTGGGGTTTCTTAATATATGTGAAGCACTTGATGTACTTTGAGAAACACCTCCTCTTTTTGCTAAAGCTGTTCTCATTAACTCATACTGCTTTATTTGCTGTGACCTCAGTGTTCCTGTTTAGTAATGAGTGGAATAAAAATTAGAAATCCGCTTCAACTCTCAGTATGAGAGAGGGGAAAATATCCCAGAAACTCAACACCTATTCCACTTTTTTTGCGGATTGACCATTATTTGAATTGTACACCTTATTTTTTAGGATTTTAAAATTAAATTTCTCATAATAGGAATAGGGGAAGGAAAACCACAACCTAGTCAACTGCTAAAAAGTTGTTTTAAGAAGGCCAAATAAAAGAGTACACAAAATCAATAACCCCAATAGGTATCTTGCTCCAACAGCTTATCAAAGCTTGTTCCTGCCTGTGTAATGCTAAAAAGCAGAATAATTTTTTATAATTGGAGAGGACATAGATCAGTAGTAATGCACCAAGAATATCCCGTGTGACAGCCCCCAAAGGACGAACACCTATGATGTCAAGGTAAAACATGAATGAAAAATAAGCGAAAAGTCAACACACTGTAAACGTGTTACAGGCAGATGCACAGCTAGCACATAGTCCCTGGAGCACCATTCTTGGATATGTGCAGGTGTTAGACTTTTAAAAACTGTTACCCACCTACAGGTGTTTGTACCTGTGAACTGAGAATTCTCTTTACCCCCTCAGCTTTTAACAGATTAGGTGGAAATTGAAGGTTATTAATACAATATTATTTTTCAACACCATGGATAATATGTTGCTTTAACTGTGCCTGATGAGACTTACATCGACATCTCTGCCAGGACTGATGGCAGGACAACAGCCCTCTGCATCAGTATGAGGCACCATGCATGATTAACCATCAAGGAAGATGGAAACATAAATTTTGCCAATTCCTGTCATTAGCTACTGCACATACATTAGGAAAAAAAAAACAATAAAGGAAACTAAGAATTTATTAGTATTAATTCCATTTTGTAATAACCCACACTACAGTACTCAGAAATATAAAGCTTTTAAGAGATTAATAGTTCTGTTTGAAAATACTGTATGGTGAGGCACTGAAACGGATTGCCCAGCAGTGGATGCCCCATCCCTGGCAGTGTTCAAGGCCAGGTTGGAGGCAGCTTTGAGCAACCTGGTCTGGGGGAAGGTGTCCCTGTCCATGGCAGGGAGGCTGGAACTAGATGATCTTTAAGGTCCCTTCCAACCCAAACCATTCTACTGTTTTATGATAACTGAAAGATCTAGAGAAGATACTATGTTTTACTTATCTGTTAATCAGCAGTATATTGCTACAAACAAAATATGCAATATCCAAGATGGCAGTAAATTCTAATGCTATCTTACTGCTAAAATTCCAAATGTCTGCAAGAAATAAGCAGCCTAATATACCCTCTTCCTCAGCTGTGGATCATTTTGCAGAAGAGACATCAAGGAAAGACTTTCTACTAATTTTATAGACAGCCATCCCAGTCCTTACATTTGTGTGAAACTATTTCATTACAAGGTGGTGGAAAAAAGTGAGGCTGGCTAGAATTAATACTAAAGAAGAAGTCATAGTTTGCTCTCAGACACATTGCTATAACCCTGTAAATGTTGTAAATGTCACTTGAAGTGTCACATGCCTAGCTAAGGAGAGAATTCGTCACTCAGATTGCAGGATAAAAAGGGACTGCAGAGCTCTTTAGGATGGCTGTGCTTTGCTTAGCTCTGCAGTATTGTACAGCCTATGGGAAACTTAATGAATGTCCATAGCTGGTTTAGCCAGCCATAGTTAAGTAGATTTAAGGAGGAGACAAATTTTACAGGGGTAATAAAGAGATTCTTCCAACAGTTCTCTTCCCAACTCCAGTTGCTACCAATGTAAAAAGTGAGTGAATTTGATTAAAAAGTTCTGCCAGAACATCATTATTCTATATTGATCTTCAAATTGTATTTTCAGGTTCCTGTGAAAAGCTAGGGCCAGGACCAATCTACATACCCCTCAGTTTCTCTTATCAGAGTGTAGAGAAATAGCCCTGCATAAAACAATAGCAAGAAACACAAATTTTAATTTTAAGGTCTTCAAAGATTGTGTCTGTAATACTTGTAGAGTGTCAGTTATCTAAATCATGTCTGTCACAGAAGAGACAAACCAAGTGGCAACTCATAGCAGGTGGATTTTATTTGAGAGCCACCAAGAATAGTGCTTCTACCCTATTTCATTATTTCATGTTCTCAAATCCCCCAGCATTACCCAGTCTCGCCTTCCCATCAATGAGATTGCTGCTGGTCTGGGACAAATGGCCTGAAAGACCTATTGGTTTCATGCAGTCCAACTGTTTTCAGTTCCAGCTGTGTTGCTAGGTCTCCTCCAGCAATGGCTGGTGCATTTCAAAGCATGTCTCCCACAGAACAAGGCTTGCCCAATCTCAAGAATTTGTACATAGAAGCACAACACACCATCAGCTTCCCAGCTGGTTCTTTTGACACACGAAAAGTGTGTACCTCTACACTTCAGAGGGTCCTGTGTGTGTAACTTCTGCTAAGTCAGGCCATACCTGCAGTTTACAGCCAGCCCAGAGTGGCTGTAGCTCACAAGGGTAGGCTTGAGCTTGAGAATTCAAAGGCTCAGTTTGAGACATTCATGCACAAGCACATACGCACACAATTATCTGCGACACACAAGCATTCAGAATCTAAGGAATTCCTCTTCTACCAAAATTCATGAACCTCCATAAGAAAAGTCAGTATTTGCACCATAATGGAAGTTTGGGAGTGATTTAGTGTGTATCTCTATAAGATATACACATGTAGAGTGCATGCAGTGGGGAAGCAAAAGTCCTGGTGCAAAACAGAGAAGAAAAAACAACAGTAGATCCTTCAGGAGTCAACACATAGTGTCTTATTAAATAGTTTCAGTTCATCTGAACCTATTTTTACTTTCAGTATGTTTCTAAAAACTTGCTTATGAGGAGGAACAATAGAATTGGACCTGCTATGAAACACAGTTATTCAGATGTGTCCCTTTTATGATCTTCTCTTGAAATTGAAGCACAAGAAATGGCTAATATATTGATTGAACTTAAAAAAATACCAGAGAATATTACTGGTTGTAAAAGCAGCCAGCACTTAGTTTTGTTTGCTTCATTCATTTTCCCTATTCATCCTGTTTCCAGATCATTAATGAAGACTAAAAACAGTCCCAAATTGCACCATTTAGCAAACTCTGTATTTTATATTTCCGTGTTTAGAAAACACTCTTTATTTTGTCAGTACCAATCCATAACAGTAGTTTGCCTCTTATCCCAAAATATCTGTATTTTCACATAGCTTTTAGCTTTTTATGAAGAGTTTGATTGCAGCATTTCTGAATAAAAATAAATTATAACTGTCAGTTCCTGTTTACCTACTCTTTTGCTGACCAGCTTGACAATATCTATCAAATAGGTTGGAGTCATATTTTCCCTTTTTCTATAGGTGATCTAGTTTCAGTCATATCTTGTCATGTCCCAGTATTTCAAAGAAAGTTTACAAAAGAATACAAAGTCTTCATGCGAAGCTTGTATTTTACTCAAATACGATAAATAATAGGGTTTACATAATGGAAGAGCATTAACTGTGTTAGGTAGGCAATTGAGCAGAATAATGGTGCTTTAAACTTTTAAAGTGAATGAAATCTATATTCACCCAGATATTTTACAGTTTCAGGATTCATTATTTGTTTCAAACCATTTTTGGAAAGCTGTTCACAGTCATTTAGAGAGTAAGGTAAAAAGTTACCTTCCATAACTTCTGATGCCATGCATTTTTAAAAAAATTAACTTACTTTTCTAAGTGGCACAGACATGCAATTCTTCAGTTCCTTCAAAGATTTGGGTGGACTGAGTTTTTGTGGCTTTTTCCTAGGAAAACTAGAAAAATTACTGAAATACCTGAAACGGTTTCATAATCAATATGTCATTTGAAAAGGAGGAAGTAGTGGAGCATTGAAGAATGTCAATGTATGGGTATTGAAACAGGAGGAAAAAAAGGAATTGAGTCCAGTCAACTTCAATTCTGAAAAAGTCTGGAAAAGATAATCAAAGAAATTATTTGCAAGTGTATGATTGACAGTAAGATGATGAACAGCAGCCAAGAACAAACTGAGTAAAATCTGCATGTTTCTGCTGGTTTTTGGCTGAGATAGAGTTCAGTTTTCTTTACAGTAGCTGATACGGGACTGTGTTTTGTATTTGTGCTGGAAACGGTATTGGTAATTCAGGGATGTTTTAGCTATTGCTGAGCAGTGCTTACACAGAGTCAAGGCCTTTTCTGCTTCTCACCCCACTCCATAAGTGAGCTGAGAGTGCACAAGGATTAGAGAGGAGGCACAGTCGGGACAGCTGATCCCAGCTGACCAAAGGGATATTCCGTATCATACGGCATCATGCCCAGAATTTAGACTAGGGAGAAGAAGAAAGGGCTAGGGGAGGAATGTTCAGAGTCATGGCATTTGTCTTCTCAAGTAATGGTTACATGTGATGGATCCCTGCTCTCCTGGAGATGGCTGAACACCTTTCTGTCCACGGGAAGTAGTAAAGTAATTCTTCGTTTTGTTTCACTTGTGTGTGTGTCTTTTGCTTTACCTATTAAACTGTCCTCATCTCAAGCCACAAATTTTCTTATTTTTACTCTTCTCATTTTCTACCTGTCCCAGTGGAGGAAAGTGAGTGAGTGACTGTGTGGGGCTTAGTTGCCAACTGGGACTAAACCACAACAATGATAAAGGAACAGGTGTTAGGATAGGAAAGAAGTAATAGAAATTCTGTGATTTAAATCTATTAAATCATGTGTCACAAAACATTTCCGTAAGCAAACTGGGGGAAAAGATTCTGGATTAAATTTCTATTCTCTTGCAGCAAAACAGGTTGGACCTCTCAATCAAGAAAATAAGTTTCCAACAACTCACTTTAACAGAGAAGACTGTGTCAAGCAGCATTCTGAAGATTATAATAGTCTTCAGTATTTTCATTGGTAATCTTTCTGAAGGAATACAAAATTGCCTTATATCAGAAATTATACCAAACCAAATATGCTGGGACATGCTGGGACAGTGTTACAATTAAGAAAGCAGAAATAAGTTTGAGATATGATCTAGAAAGAGTAAAATTACTTCCTATGAAGATAAATCAACTGCATGAATGCTGTCTGGTAGCATTTCTTCAGAAAATGGAACTGGGCTTTTGTGGATCATAAACTGAATATGAGACAGTAATGCCACAGAATTGCAGAGGGGGCAACCTGCGTGGCAGAATAAATAAATATGAGGACAGTTTACAAAATAAGAAATTTTTTTCACTCCATGCAGCTCAGCTGAACTACAGAATTCTATTCTGAGATGTGTTTCAATGAAGATGTGAACAAGTTATGCCTGTAATAGAGGGGAGAATGATCAAGTTCTACAGGACACGACCTAGTTACTGAAAAAAATTGAGCTATTAAACCTAAATAAAAAAAGAAGGCTGACAGAGGATACAATAATATATTCAAAATTATATATAATCAGAATGGAAAAGAATATATAATCTCAAAGGTCCACCTTGTCTGTTATAATGTTTATAGTAATGGTCAAAACCAGAATCTCAAAGAAAGCAAGTACAAGGAAATATGCCAAACCTTCTCAAACTTTAACTGTTTTCAAGTGATGATGACCTGAACTGGAGGTAGATTTCATGTATTTAATAACTCAATGTGCCTAACAGGATTTTAAAAGTTTAGTACAGTGATAAAGAAAAAAAATCTGTTCTCCATGCATGGGCAGATAGCACTGTGAGTAACGGACTTCAACTACATCAACAAAAATTTAGGTTATATTTTTTTAAAGTATCTAGTGGTAACACTAGTGGTAACGGATAACAAAGTACAAGGCAGTTTAGCTGAGGAGCTTGTGGAGTCTTCAACGTTATCGATCATTAAGAAGAGACCAGCACTCTATGGGATTGATATAAGAATCACATCTCGTATGGTGGCAAAAAGGAGAATAAAACTGCTCATGTTCCTCTGTATTCCTGTATTTCTGTATTTCTATTGATTCCTGATAAATTTTCATTATTTTTTACATTCTTACAGTGGCATTGACTGCTCTTTCTTTCCTAAGACACAAACTCCAAATTAGGTAGCTCCCCCAGCAACTAACTACAGTATGAATCAATAATTTTAATCTTTCCTATGGTTTATTACAGGAAATTCTGGTACGAATATTTTGGTTTTATTTAGATTTTTCATTTTTCCAGGTTACTCTTTTTATTATTATTTTTTTTTTTCTCATAGGTTTTCATCTATTAGATTTCCTTTGTAAATGAAATAGGAAATCTGTGCATATGTCATTTACTTTCTGCATTTCAGAGTAAGCAGCAGAAAAAAACTCTTTTTAATTAATGTGTTTTTATACACAATGAAAATGCCACGCTGAAAGCAAATGCAGCCGTCTTCCTGGCTGGCAAATAATTCTGGGAGCAAATAACTCTTGTGCAGAGAGCAATATTAAGTCTATGCAATACTTAGTAATGTGGTCACATGCTGCCTCTTTATTTTGATTGAATTCTGTATTCATTCAGCTAAAGCTGTCTGTCATTTAAATCTTCTGTTCAAATAATCAGACAGAGAAGCATGTGAACAATTTATGACCCTTGAAAGGAAACAAAAGAGTGGTAGATAACATTTTCAGAAAACTTGTCTCCTTTCACTCTACTCATAGTAAAAGCAATCACTGTGTGTGAAAAGAGATCTCTGTATTGTCAAATCATTTCAGATAAACAGGAAGTTTCTTACTTACTAGCAATCCAGATCAAAATTAAAGCACTTAATTTATAGGTGAAAGTGTAATGAACAAGTGCTAATTAAAAGGTCTCACCCTGCTTTTCATGAAAAAAGGCAAAATTTCTTAAACTGCCATAAACAAGATAGATACATAGATAGATAGCTCTTTATTTTTATATAAAAAATATAAAACTGCCAATCATAAATGGTGAGTATTACTAAACTAACACAGTGTATTGCTCAGAAGGGATGTCCGTGTCAATCAATGCCAAATCTACAAGCTTAGTCTTGTTATCAATATATTCAGTAACTTTTCAAAACGTGGAAAAATACCTACTTTTGAGAAGTTTAGGCTGTAACACTAGCCTTGAAGATTCGAGCTACAAACACCACAAACTTAATAAAACTGAATTTAATTACAAGCCTTTTCACTCTACATTAAAATTAATCAGTACTTCCTTTGTGTTTCTCCTCTTCTGCGTAACGTGTGGGTCCAGATGGTTCTCAAAGACTGTAATTTCTAGGGATTTTGAGCAACACATTTGTATTCTGTAATAGAAGGCATTTGATCCTTTATTTGATGTTGGTTCTCAGAAAATCCCTACCTTTAAAAATTCATGAGAGGATTGGAGTGGTAATCTAAGCAGCTGGTCATTTTCCTGTTCAGGTCTTTTAAATCTAGCCAAAAAAACTCCAACAAAACCAAGAGAGAAAATATTTTTAAACAGGTTCACGGTTTCCAAGTCCTAATAAAGATAATAGGCTGTGAAATTTCATCTGTAGAATTTAAAATGTCAAGAATCTCAGCTAATGAAAACAACAATTGACTACAGGGATAGTTATAGTACCTGATCTGTTGAAGCAAAAAAACCACATTCAGCTGAAGGAGTTTTTTCTCCACAACTTAAAGCCATGTTGCTTATGAGTAAATGGATGAGCCAAGGGGTTGTGAAAAAGATTAGACAGACCTTTTCTGCTTAGCTAAGTGGTCTGATAAGACCCAAATCAGTATGGAGTGACGGCCAATACTACCTGATGTGTATTATGTGGCATATAGAAAATTGGCTCAATGTTTAATTCTAGTTCAGCAAGATCAATTGTTCATTTTACAAGAATGATCAATTGTTCAGCTGCTAGCTGATCATGATGAAAAACACAGTCCAACCTTATGAAAAGAACAAATAATTTTTTATACTTAGGCATACCTTTGCTCAGAAGGAAAGTATATGTGATGGTACACTTGTATTTTCATCACTTACGTCAAATCAGGAAGTAGAAGTGAAAATAGCAGTTATACCATAAGAATATGTGCAAATGCAAACAATAAATCCTGAAAAAGCACTTGTTTATTTTAAAGCACCAATGAACTATGTGATATATGATGTGCACTTCTATATGTACTGGTGTGTCTTAATATTATATATTATACCCATTATAAATAATTGAAATAAAAGGTTTTATAAAATACATGGTAAATGTGGAAACTCGTAATCCAGTTCAATAATATTACATGGTCTTGGAAACCTCTCTGAGACAATTTTTTATTAAATGAATATGAGGTTCTCCTGAAGTAGAACTTAAATTGTGAGTAAGGTCATCAGTTTACTCAGATAAATGGATGAGGGAGGGATGGAAAATATGTATTATATAATATCATGATAAAATATTATTAATCTGTTCAGAAAATACCTAAATATATAAGTTTTACACTCATGCAAATATGAACAGAGTTTCTGCAGTCCTAAGGCTATGCTGTATTTTAATAGCTTTACTGTCACTAATGAAAATAAAGATGCAAAGCACTGAAATATATAAAGAATTATATAAATTTCCTTTATATTCCAATATCTCATAAATTCACACATTTCTTTCCTAAAAAGAACGTTTTAGTAAATTTTGTGTTTTGATACCTCAGTTTTAATATTTTAGCTTTTAAAAAGTTAGCTTTTGTTTCAGAATTCCCTATGAAAACTTTATTTCCATGCTTTTCTCTCATTTCATCTTTAGTTCATTGTTTTCTCTCCTTCCTTTTCTTTTCCATATTTTGACAATGATTTCTTTTTTTCTTTGCAATCAGGAAAATGCAGGGGATTTTGACCTGTTAGGCAGCAGGCTTGGGTATTTGGGGTTTTATTTATTTATTTACTGGCAGATGCTGTGGCAGCATGCAGCAAATTCAAGTGGGAACAGAGGGAGAGGAGGAAGAAAGGAAAAAAATCATCATTTGGGTTAACAGTGATTGCCATAAACATGCATGTGGTACTGCTCTCTCCAAATCTAATTACTGACATGAATAGCAGGAGTAGAATTCTCTGATAGGTTGGTTCAAAAGCACCCAGGGAAATTGTATGAAAGGACTGCATTTGCCAAATCATCATCTGTGTCCCTTTTCTCAGAGAGCTCTGTGGGAAATATCTGAAGTGTAAACATGAGTGGATTATCAGCTTTCATGGTATCATTGCATTGCACCTTTCCCCCAGCAAAGAGAATGAATGACTGACTGTCTTTATAATGATCTCTGGTGAAAGATGGTAGTTCTCATGGATTAGATGGAATTTAACATGTCAGAGAGAATATTTCCTCAGTAAAAATAAAAGCTGACTTTCAAGGAGAATGTATGTAAGTTACTGTGTTTCAGTTTTAGTGAATTCAAGTGATCAAGATAGCAATTTACACTGGATAAGAAAATCTATTTTAAAATTGCAAAGCAGAATTTAAGTAGCCGGCTAAGGGTTAAAGGATTAAAATTCAGGGGAATTTAAACTGGGTTAAATTTAAAGGGTTTGCCTTCAAAGAGTCTAACACACATCCAATTTAGATTGTCACAACAGGAAAAAAAAGAAAAAAACACAAAAAAGTGGGAAATCAAACCAATTTGCTTGTGTGGCTTAGGAGACAGGAAAGGGAAGACAAATTTCAGCTGGACTATAAAGAGTCAAATACAAAATTACGAGCAACAATAATAAAATTACCCATGGAAATTTTCTGACATGAGTGTGAGTTTTGGTGCTTTGCCTGTTTTGCTCAGAATGACATGAACCAGTGAAGTATGTGAGCATTCAATGGCCTCTGAAAATCAGAACCCTCCAATGAAGTATTGAGGATCTGTTATGTTCTTTTTGTTTCTGTTGTTTTTAAATCAGCCTCCCATAAATTCACATTACAGTGCCATTTAGCGACAAAGAGAACAGGGGTCAATGCAATCAATCACAGGGTCAGAGATTCGAAATGATGCAAGACACAGACTGCAGGAGCACAAGAGCTGCAGCAAGGAAGTCATCTAGGAGACACCGAAGGCTGATGCCAGCTTCTGTCCAGATAAGCCCCTTGCAGGGGAATGGGGCATCACCATCAGCATCACTGGGAACAGCAGCTTTTGAAAACCAGCATCTCCTTGGTTCTGTTGATATTTCAATGCAAACTTAACCTCTAATTTGAGAAACAAAAATGCATCCTGGCACACCTCTTGCTGTCCTTGGCTTAGAGGATTTCTAGCACAATACTGAGCATTTCCCTAAAGACACAGAAACCTGTATGAGGCAAAGAACATGCCTCTGTGCTCTCTTTCTAGTAAATTCAGTGAATAATCTTCACATTCTGTAATGCTGTTACCAGTGTGAAAAGAGCTGGCAGAGAAAGAGAGAGTGTGAGAGGAACAAGGGAAGGGAAGGGAAGGGAAGGGAAGGGAAGGGAAGGGCATATAAATGAACTTTGGAAATAGACTTTTTTTTTTTAATACTCTGTCCTGTTATAGTGATAGTGACAAAAAAGGAACTCAGACTACAAATATTTCTTGTTGCTTTTTGTTTTGTTTTCATGGATTCTGACATTTCTAAGTTGAATTTAAATATATACATTTCAGTTGTTTCTCAATCAGAAAAAACATAAAATCCATTTTCCTTTTATAGATAAAATGTAAACAGATTTTGTAGATCACCTCTCTTTCAAATCAGACTTTTCTTAAATTTCCTTGGCTGAATCATCATGATGTGACATAGCACATCTAGCTACATCCATCAAGCCATGTAATATCACTTTCTGTAACATGATAGTCCATGGTTGATGTGACAGGAAACTGAATAGGGCAACACAAAGTTTCCAAACAGGAATTTTTACCGTGAAAACATCGTCTTTGCTGAAAGCCATTTAAGAAAACACATATCTAATCCCTTGTGCAATTTGCTCCATCTTCAGTTCCAAATGCAAAATGGCTGTACTTAGCTGCAGCCATCTGAAGGTGTTTAATAGACTTTGCAAATAATTGTGTTCTGGCAAAAATTAACTACGTTTATAGCAACCAAATTAGCCAGGAAGTTTTCTGGAACAAGTTGGTTTTAGTCCAAATGCATTTCAGACTAAGAGCTCACTAACGCTGAGACAGCTTGAAAAGCCAATCTCTCCATACTATTCTATTTTAATAGTTTAGTTTATTCACCTTCATAAAGGTTATTTCTCATCCTTATGCTCAGGAAAGCGTGGTACCTGTAAAGAACTGTATTTATACACATCAAAATAAGTAGCAGAGTGTTAAGTACAGCGGAGGCATCGCCAGAGAGAGGGGGATTTATATTTTAACAGCAAGTCTTCACAATACTTTTTTCATCACCTCCTATTTCATCCACAGAGCTCATGTGGGTACACAGAAATTAAGCCTGTCTTTAAATCAAAATTAAACAAAGATTTTTTCTGCTTTTTGGACAGATGGCAGCTTATTACAGGTATTCTCAAATGGTTTCTCTCTGCTTATGTGGACATATGTCAATGAAAAGTCAGTTGCAGTCAGGCTGGACTCTTGATTGAAAACTATATACCAGTCTCTTTACTGAAACATGAAAAGATTAATAAATTACTTTTCTCATAGTATGGGGAGCTTTCCATTATGATAAAACTACTAGATGAAATTAAGTCATTATACGTCATTAGAGTAAATATTGTGAGATCAATTCAATAATGATTCATCTTTGACACATTTGTAATAGAACGCTTTTGAAATATCCTCTAGTTCTTAGGATCCCAGTACAAAAGTCTTGGAAGAGATGAAAATAATTAAACATAGATCCTTTCTCAGGTGCATAGTGGTATCATCGTCTGAATCGCCAGGAGTTTGAAGCAGGCTCTTGGTAAGGAAGCATAGTCTGGTATAAGTGCAATTGCAAATGCTCAGAAAAGTGTTTCTGTTCTTCACCGAGATAGCAATTGCAAGCTTTGAGGAAATGCAACGCTCAGTTGCTCAGCTGCAACTTGGTAGTTTAAAGAGAAGCTCAAGTAAATCTCCTCAACCCTCCTCTGAGAGAGAACAGGGAAATGGAGCAGTAGAAAATAAACACTTAGAAACTAATCTGACCAGCTTTCACTGATGAATTAATTTATGTGGAATTACCCATTAAAGCTTCAGTCCTACTAATTACTGAGCATTCTTACTTTTTTCCAGCAAAGCACTTAGGCATGTACTTAAACTTAAACCTAACCATTCTTTGGGATTTGCTTGACTGAGCCAAACTACTCACTGCTTCATGGTATCAAACATGAAAGTATGGTCTATGAATTTAACTCCTTTCCCTTAAAACCCTTAAAATTACCTGCTCATTAAGTTTACACTCTGTGAAGCTAAAGTGCAAATATTTATTGGACAAAGTGATCTCTTTGCTGCTTGCTGAAGGATGCCAATAAAATGATACAAATTCTTCTAAGCTATTTAATATCTGACCTAATAAAATTATAGACTATGACAAAAAATCCAGCAACACCCCAAATTCCTCTACACACTACATTTTTCCGTGCATATTTTATATTTTCTACTCTAATAGAGAGATGTTGAATACCAGTGACTGTTATGAAATTATTCTGCTCCTAGACAAAACAAATACAGGAACACAGTTTATGTTTTTGATGTTGTGTTCAGTATATCTAAATAAGTGAGGAAGAGAGAATACATATTAATTTCAGATCAGGATAAATACTTACTTATACTTATTTGTACTTATATGTTGAAGATAGCTACATTTATAAGGAAACTCTCATTTTTATTTTCCAAATAATTCTAGAAGGCTGCTAATCCAAGGAAAAGCAATGAGGTTGGCAGTCAAAATTAATTATTCTTCAAATGCTCTTACTGATAAGAACACATTAAACTTTTTTTTAAATTATAGGCAAGTATTCTTGCTTCACTCCATATATTGCAACATCCAATATGGATCCATATTAGGATATGCAAAAGCAATGGCTTCAGTTTTCTTCAATGTTTAAATATCAACAATTCCATTTACACCTTCCTTGCGAATTTTTTTTCATTACAGCTCTTTCCAAGCAGAAGAGCACAATAGCAAATCATATTTGGAGTTCAGTACAGATATCCTGAACTTCATCATCTGGTGATAGTCACTGAGAAAAATGTATTTCCTTGATGATTCTCTTTTCTTCTAAAGTATGTCTTGGAAATACTAAACCTTGTTGCTGGCAGAGGAGTATGCTGTACTCCAAAGATCTTTTTCCATCCCAGTCGCTTACTTAAAATCCTAAAATGTTTCATCTGGAGTTCAAATGTTCATCGGGATTTTGATAAAAGATCTTGGTTTATAGCATGACCTATTAAAATGACTGTGACTGCATACGGCAAGAGGTCAGTGGATTTTCAACATTTTGGCCTTTATACAGACAGACAGGAAGAACCTGTTGTTCTTACAGAATGTGTCTTCCGTGGGGCTAGAGAGCATACACACCTTGGAGAACATCATGGAGACCTGTGATAAAAATGGCAGTAGGACAGAAATGTAGGAAGTGGGGAATCTGTGGCAAAAGTTATTATGAGACGAAGGACTAGACATGTAGCCACATATCACACTTAGGATTCTGCCAGGGTTCGGAGGTCATTGTGCAGAGCTTGGACTAACATTAAAAAAAAAAAGTTATGAATATGAATGGACCAAAAAATTAAAATCCTGATAAAGTATTTACTGGCAAATAAGCAGTGAGTTTATCCCCTCCTGGAAGAGACAGCACAAGAAAGGCAGACAGAATTCTTTGGAAGACCTCTGACAATATTTCAGTTTTCATCTTTTCCAATCAATGTTTTTCAAGCACATTTTCCAGATTGGTGATGTAAACATTTGGCAAGTCAAAATTAAGCTGCAACCTCAACCAATCTCTTTCCAAATGCCATTTTATTGAAGTAGTAACTCCTCTTCCTTCATTGGCCAGGTTTCTTAAGTGTTATCCCTCTTTTTCCATTTGCACTCTCCAGTGCTCTGTGGATGAGATGGACTTGCAGTAGAGAGGGTTTGAGAGTCCTCAAACTCTCCTTCTCATGAAACCTCTGAAAACTGGTGCATAAATGTTCAGGCCTTCCTGCTGTGTAAAAGTTCATCTGTCTGCTTCTGGTATGAGAAAAGAACTACAGTACACAGAATTCACCTGCTTTGATTTTAATTTGAAAATGGAAAATTTCTACAGAAATTACCACAAAAACTGTAAACAGCAATCGATCTAAAATTTCATCTACAACAACAAGATCCTTCTAAAAATGTCAGTGATAGATGGGCAAAAACAGTCATTGTTAAGATATTTTAACAAAAAGTTTCTTGAGCATTACATGATCTGTACATATCAGCTTGTACTTCAGAAATGGACACATTTCACGGATTTTGTTTAAAAAAGGTAGAGTGAAATAAGTGATGTATTGCTGGAATTTCAATATTGAAGTTGGTAAATGAATGTAAACATATATTTGCACTATCTGACATTTTTGTGCAGTAGATTCATCAAAAGCAAAGAGTAGATAAAAGCAGAGTAAGAGTCTATAAATGCCCTTCCTTTACTTGCATTTCTTAGAAGCTCAAGAAGAGAACACAATAGCTGCTTCCGAAGCCATATGGAAAAAACACTGTAATTTCCAATGAGTTATTGAACCCTTACACTGCAAGTAAATTTTAGAGCAAAATGCAAACCACTGCTTTTACAAAGCCTGTTTTGGTCTCAGTGGCTGAATAATCTCTCTTTCAGTGATCAGGGGAAAAGGGTCTGACTGTATTGCTTTGGCATTCTTGGACATCAAGGATGGGCAGCATCTTAGATAAAATGACCTCTATTTTATAGGACAAATATAACAACATTCTGAGTTGCCTGATTGTCTGACACCAGCAGTGACATGAGAATAGTGAAATAAGCCATATAAATATTCAAGAAGAGAGCATTTGCCTTAATACTTAATTTAGCTTTTTTTCCCTACTAAGTCTACGTACAGACCTGCTATCAGAGAAGCAATTTACTTGAAAGCCATGCTTCCTAATGTTCTCATTTTGATTTTGTGTTTGCAGATCAAAGAGGAAATCTACCCGTATGAAACTTTCTCAATTTATCACCTTGGTGGATTTCACATTTATTAAATTCTTATCCATTTGAGCCTATGCAAAACTCAACGTATAATTACCACCATTATGTGTCATGCATAAGCTATGGCTTGGGTTTTTTTGGTGTCACAGATGGTGCAATAGGTACAACAGGTCTTAAGAACTCTTCTCTTCTTAACTTTCTCACTATAGATTTTGTATATATTTTGCTTAATTTAACCTTATCTTTCAGATGTCAAAGCAAATTAATGTACCTATTAAAAAAAATCAGAACTGATTATTTCAGCTGGTTGGTAACTTCTTCCATGAAATATTGTCAGCTGGATCAGGATGATATTTTCCTAGTGGGAAAAAAATAAAAAGAGACCTGGAGGAAAATGGAAAGGCAGAAGGAAGCACAAGAGAAAAGAGCAAAATACTAAAAATTACTGGATTTGGTTGCCTCCGTTTCTAAACAGCTAACCCTTTTTTGTTTCCAGGAGAAGCAAACGCTTACTTTTAGAAGTATTTGAAATGTTTAATCTTACCTAAAAACATGACTCATCCACTTATTTATGTTCTTAATATTTTGAATCTCTGAGAGGCTTTCATTCCATACACTATTTTTTTCTGGATTCCTCCATAAGGTGGAAAGGTTTCTTTCTGTAATAAAAAGAATGAGAAGTTTTAAACCCCAGATGACTGAAAGAAGAGAACGTGTTGTGGGAAGATGCCAAATAGCAGCCATAAATCATTTTCTTCACAGGAAAGGAAAGTGCTTTTCCACATTTTTGAAGATACATTATTAACTGGATTGGCTTGACCTAGGAGGACAATTCCTAGTTTATTTTAATTGGTTACTTTACCTGACAGAGCAAAAACAGAACCGCATTTTCCTCATAGTTTGAATTATTACGTAGCTTCATGTCATGTTTATTTTTTGCAATAGATAGACTGCTGGACAAAACAAATTCTAAAGGGAACATAGGCACATCCTAAATGGTCATGAATTGCAAATTTTAAGCTTGACATAAATTCTTTCAGAAAATACATCGACAGTTTTCCTTAATTATACTGATTAGGATATGTGCAATATTTATTTTGGAAAGGTCACATACACTACGTGAAAAAAATAGCAAGAAGAAAATTGTTAGGACATAACACAGAACTTTTATATGTGAACTGACTTTGTCTTTCAAAGAATGACCTCAAAGCAGCAATGGCATATCTTATTTGGCAAAATACTTTAAATTAATCTGCACCCAACAATAGAATCATCTTGACCTGAGTGATAACATTTCCAGTAAAACACTGTTTTCCTTGTTTCCCTGTCCTACTATGAAATTTGCTCCTGCAAGATGCATTGACCACACTGTCTCAGCTAATGGTGATTGCTTTCACCCTAATGTCTGCAGTAGCTGTGCATCCCTTTGGGACAAGAGGAACATTAGAGGGACAAAAGTAGTGATATTCCATTCCAGTGAAGTGCAATTCAATGAAAATCTCAAAATACATTAATATTTTAAAATACTGAAATTACCACTCCAGCAGTAATGAACTATTAACCACTGCAGAGATATTCTAAGAGGAAAAAAGGTCCCATGGTGGTTTCTGCTCCCACTGAAACTAAGAAAGAAGTTAATTACTGAAATTCTAACGAATGACAGTTTTCCACTGGCCGGACTAAAGGAAGGGACATGTATCTTTAGCACTCGTTACTCTCAGGGAGTCTCACTGTTTGCTTGCTCTCTATCTGATAAAAGAAAGACAGTCATGAAAAATAACAGTGAAATATTTGGAGTTACTGTATTAGTAATGCATGCAACTTCCAGAACACTATAGATAAGAGCTAGAGATATCAAAAAAGACTAAAGAGGAAAGAAAAACAAATGTGACTTAAGAATTAAATGATGGCTATTCCTTATCACCTCAGTACATTTCTATGCAAAATGAATAAGATGAGGGTTCTCTGGATAAATACAATATTTAAAATACAAATTTTCAAATTGATCTGTCTGAATTACAATGTAAAATAATAATAACAATTATGACAACAATAATTATAATAAAATATTCAAGAAGAATATGATAATTGAATCTGAATTCATATGCTTGCAAACAAAAAGCATGAGTATGTAAAAAAAAAATCCAGAGAGGCTGAGACACCAACTGAGTTTCAATTAGAAAGGAACACAAAAGACAACATGAAACGGTTCTATAAATACACTGTAAATAAGAGGAAAACAAAGAGAAGAATAATTCTATTATCAACTGTGAGAGAGAGCAAATAATAGATGGCACAGAAGAAAAGGCTGAAATATTCAGTGCCTTTCAGTTTATTTAATCTTTACCAAAATTTTAAATTTTGACTAGCTACTTGACTTTATTTAGAAGATAGGAACACAATGCAAATCAGAATGGACTGAGAAATAAGCAGTTAGAAAAGTCTGAATTGTTAGGGTCATATGTTTTTCTGAAGCAATCTCTAAGTCTTTATTGTCATCCCCAATGACTGAAGGAAAGCAACTTCAGGAACTATCTTTAGTAGAAGGGGAAAACTCAGAAATTCTCTTCCTTTTCGTCTCTGGAAAGACTCATGGTAAAATTATTAAATAATCAAGTAAATACCTAAAAATACTAAAGTAGGAGAAAAGAATTAAACCTGGTTTGACAAGAGCAAATTATGTTTAAATTTTTCCAAGATTTTTCTTTGACAGAATACAGTGAGTAGGGGAAGAATTCTTGTTTGGATATTTACAATGTGCAATGTTTTTGGTATTATTCAAATGTCTTGGCTCCTAAAAAAGCTAAAGAAATACTGCTATAGATGTAACTTACATCAGTGGCATTTTTACAACAAATGGACTGGTTCATGTACAACAAATTTGAGCAGTAAGTCTAAAAAAGATATATCAATATGTCTCTGTCAAAATGGGAAA
This sequence comes from Pachycephala philippinensis, assembly GCA_013397055.1. NCBI lineage: Eukaryota > Metazoa > Chordata > Aves > Passeriformes > Pachycephala > Pachycephala philippinensis. Next base: position 207,464 of record VWZT01010722.1, on the reverse strand, counting down.
GGATCTCTTGCAGATAGGATTTATTGTAGGCCAAGTTCCACTTAACAGTTTCAGCAGTTTGGATGTCAGAGTGACATTTTCGCAGGAAACTGCAAAGAGCAGGACTTGCAAGCTCTTTGGAGAATATGATCATAAATCAAAATGATCTTGGCTAATTGGAGAGAAAGCAAGAAATTGACAAGAGCAAATTAAATGAAAGCATGAGCAAAGATCCACAGTTCAAAGAGAGTATTTAAATGCACTCATAAAAAATGAGACCTGTACAGGAGTACAGAAAAGAATCTAAGGGTTATAATGTCTTTGAAATTAAATATGAGTCAGCTACTTGTTTCCATTACTAAAACATTAAATAGGCAATGCAGGTTGAAGCTTCAGCAACAGCAGTATCCTGTGTAGGACATGGAAAATAAGTATTGCCTCCTATTAGTACTGATGAAACTGGAGATAAGTTTATGCACACTTATTTTTGGAAAAAAAATAGAAAATGTTTTTTAATTGTTTGGATGATGAAACACTGGAGCAGCCTAAATTACACTGTTGTGAACTCTCCCTCATTTTTGCTATTTATTGCATTTGAATTGAAGAAAGAGAAAATAATGGTTTTATTCTGTTTATTTTATCCAGCATGTTGGATCTATGTCTTTTAAACAACTAGTTGCTCAGTGAACTTGAGGCATAAGCTTTCATTGGATACCAAAATGTATGGATATTATAACCTATTTTTGTCCAGTGTAAGATTAACTGAAATGCTTTTCAGTCTTGCATTTTCTTTAGGCTACTCAGGCCTTGCGTATAAGCACATAGCCTTCATTTTCCACAAAGCTTTCTTAACATTCCTATGCCTCTTTTGATTGTTTTGATTGTCGTAGAATCATACTTGCTTAAGAATTAAATATTAAAATCAAATACTTATCCTTATATAAGCCAAAATAACAGTCTTCATGCAGATCTTTGTTTTCATAGCTTCACAAAAGCCAAAATTTTATTAACATTTGCAATTAAGCTTAATGATTAAATGAAGAAACCCAAATATAATAAAAAATTATTTTATTGGTTTCATACAGTAGCTATGTAAAACTTTGAATGGTGTTGTATAATAAAGGTTTGAATCCTCCTGAATCTACACCTTTGACCCAATTCGTCAACTAGGCATAACAAAATTAAAGAAGATGAAATGCTGTACAAATGTAATCTTGCATGACAGAAGTGTCTTCCTCTTACAAAGATTTCATCAGTAGCTCAGCTATATGGATAGTGGTTGTTAGTAAAAAGAGGTTTGGCTTTATGTTTTTCTTTTACCTTTTGAATACCTAGTGAATACTTGCAATACTGAAGTGTTCTGCTAGAAGGGAACCTCAGCTAGCATTGTAATTACAGTGCAAATTGCAGAATAAGCAATTGTTATTCAAACATTACATTTTTAAATATATTACTGTGAGCTCACAGGTGCAGTAATGTTTGTATCTCTTCAGTTATAGTTTGCATTTAGAGTGATGAACTCTGAAGGCCAGAGAACTATTAATTCCCCTATAAAACATGCAGTGTGACTCATACTTTTTTTTTGTTTTTTAGAAATTCCAAAAACATACTTGGGCATATTAATAAGTCTTTTTTTTTTTTTTTTTTTTTTTTTTTTTTTTTTTTTTTTTTTTTTTTTTTTTATTTAAGAGGTTTAAAACTTTAAAAAAGCTCAATTCAGATTTTGAATACGAAGTTTTACTTCATGGTCAAGTAAGGGGTTTAATGATTTTAAATTAAAGGGAAGTTAGAGAAAGGTATCACGTGAACAAGATTTTTTAATACAAAGATACATATTTAATTTAAAATTTGTGTCAATAAAGCACTTTGAGACTTTATTTAAGACCAGTTTATTTATTTTTATGCTACAGTTTCATGAGCCAGAGAAAATTATGCCATGAGTATTACATAGTGAATGCCATGGGCAAATAAGAGGCTGGGATAACTCATCTTCAGGTGATAAAAGGTGGTATCCAGACAATGAAACCCAGGTGATGACACAGATTTTATTCTATACTCCAAAAGCAATCTCTGCTACAGCCTGCATTTGCAGTCAAAGTAATAGGCCTAGCCACATTACTTTGTGTGGTTAATAGTGTGCTATTAGGAAAGATGTTTTTCATAAAAGTTATATGTTATTAATTAATCATGGAAATATACTGCTACTTTCATCTGCAATATTCCAAGTTATTTAATTATTAGCTAGTTGGGAAATGTCGATGCATTCATTTAAATTCAAACTGTTATTTATCTAGCATACAATCATAGCTGTATCCAATCTAAATTAAAAATGCATTGAAATGCACTGAAGACACTTTATTTAAAGTGTTACCAAATATGTTACAGGAAGTAAAGCTGTGTAATTACTTAAGGGATCATATTTATAGCACTGGAGTATCCCAAGCATTAAATGGCTTTTGTAGTTGATTAAATGTTGAAGTGATGCTGAGGTAGAACTTCCAACACTGCCAATATGCAACCCATACATTTTTCTCCCAGTCTGTGAAATGCTGTGCTGGCTTCCTTTAGGGCTGTCCAATACTATCCCTTGAAACAGCAATGAATGATGGAAATTAGGGTTTACTTGCAATGTGTGGAGGATTCAGAAAGTAGTATGAGAGATTAAAGAGCGTATAATGAAAAATTAGAAATCAGGAGGAAATAGCATTATGGAGGTGGAGGAGTGATGTACAATGCTAGAAAGAAATAGCTAAGGATGAAAAAAGGTAGAGGTGAAAAGGGCAGGGAGCAGAAAAACAAAGTGTATTTTATTTTGTCTTGAAAATATTGTCTAGATACCTGACAAGAGGGTAGGGATATGTAAGAAAAGATATTTAAAAAGAAACTTTATGAGCTCTGTAAAGACTGCAAATCAATGGAGGTGGTTGAGTCTTTATATAGTCATGAGCTGAATAATGGATTTTTTACATGATCACAGTGCAGTCTGGATCTCATCCTCAGCAAGAACAGGATTCTGCCACCCACAGACAGTGCAGCTGAATGAAATGCTACTGGGCAACTCAGCAACAGGGCTATGTATGGCCAAGAAAAAGAGAAAGGTTTATCAGAGAACATACAGCATCTCCAAATAAATTATTAGTGGTCAGTAGTGACCACTGATTGGACAATGCTACCAGGTCTGCTGTGTTATGTTCCTTGCCTTCCTTACACAAATGTTGTGAGTGAATGGTATTTCTCTTATTCTTATGCATTCGTTCAATTAGTCCATACACAGTCTGTTTATTCAGATTTTGCATACAGAAAAAAAAAGGAAGGGAAAGGAAAGGAATGATAACTTGAGACAAAATTAAAAAGTGTGGGTTTTTAATGTCTGCTTCATGTTCAGAATTCACTTCTGACTCTTCTAATACTGTATTTGGAAACAACTGCTCTCTGTATAGAATTATGATATTTTCAAATATCCTTTGGGGGAAAAGGCAAATAGACTGTGTGAAAATGAAGAATATAAGAATACTATAAAAAATTAGAACGTGGTTCAAAGGTGCTCATTTACAATGGAGGAAATTAAATATGCAAATACATTATTATCACAGAGGTAGTTAACAAACAAATGAGTAGGAAAAAAACATTGTGCCTTCTAATTCATCATTGTTTAGAAGACACCTGTGAGTTCTATCTGAAAAATGACAATGCTGAGAAATGCAGATGGTTGAATTTTGCCTTCTCTCAGTTACTTCTCTTACACGTTAATTATATGGTGGGGGGAGGAGGCAAGAATGTGGCCTGTAAGAAGACAATAGTATTTAAATACATATAACAAAAATTACACATAATTTAAATGCTTATGTTAAATGGCTAAATAAAAGAATGAAAGACATTTTTGCCTCTCACTCTTTTAACATGCTTTGTCTGTTCCTCAAAGCCATAGGAACTGCTAGAAACCCCATCTAAAAGGTTTTCATGGAAAATTTGAGCAGTTATATATTTTTGTTGCATTGCTTCTTTAGTGCATTTTGCCATGGTGGTACCTGAGAATCGCGACATGTTCTCAGAAAAAAATTATTATGTATACATAAATGATTTTCAAAAGAACACTATTTGCTTTTGTTTTTTAAGCCAACTGTTGCTGATATCATTTCACTTTTCAGCCAAAATACTTTCATTGTCCTCTAAATCTTAACTCAGAGATTAACTTTTTCACACAGCCAACTCTGGGTTAAGAGGAAAATTCCTTGTGTTTTAACCAGTGGACTGAAGTTGTCCCATGAAGGGTCTATAGGAATGTTGAGACAGCCAAGGTCTGCCCCTTCTCCCATAAAATTTAATCTTTGAGAAAGACTGAAAGTATGATATTGTTACTACCTGTCCTGTTCTTCAAGAAAATCTTTTAATACAAAAACGGGTTGTGTCTATTGGCCTTTAAACTTCAAGGAGCCATTAAAAACTGGAAAGAGAATGGCAGAAAATAAAACTCTATTAATATATAAAGACCATTTCATGAATATTTAGCAATTGATAAACATTGGCAATGTTAGGATGGTGTTTTAATCTAAGAGTATAAATGATATAAACAGAAGAAAATGTTTTACAAGTACTTGCAGCAAGTAGCTATTGTCACTGTTTTGTTCATGTCTTTTAGGGGAAGCTTTCTGCATGAATACATTAGCTTGGTCTATAATTTGGCTGTTAAAAACTGAGGGAAATTGGGATAGCAGTAAAGAAACTACATGAGAATACTTTAAACAGTAGGGCCATAAACTTTTTAGGACAGAGTGTCTTTTGAGCTCACTGAAGAAAATGGTTAAATGAATGAGGACAGTGTCAAGATAATTATGTCTTCAGAAAAAAACTCAGCACAGGCAAGTTAAATAGTCAACAGAGGGGTTTCACAACCACAGGTAGGCATGGCAGAGCTTGACAGATGGTAAACTGGAAAGTACAAAGGAAAAGCTATCTACAACGTCTGCATCCTTCAGAAAGGTACAGCTAGACACTTCTCACACTTGTCAGTTCTTTAGATTTTTTCTAACTTCAGAAGACAAGTGCAAAATTCTTTCCAAACATTTGTAAATAACACAAACACATTGGTCTGAGAGGAGTTACTATATACGTTACGACGTCAAGGCTAGGTTATATTTTGTTACTGCAGACATTTTACTCCCTCCACATTTTATATCAATAAAAGAGACCAAAGACTAAAATAAGAACTGGGCCTCTATGTCTTTTTACGAGAAAATCTCAATTTTATTTTACATTTAATAAATATGTCTTTTACATACATCCTTATATTGTCATTAAACATCATTTGAATATAGGCCTTTGCTATGATAGAGGTACTAATGAGTATGCTGGCAATTCATTTTAAGACAAGCCATAAGAAGGAATTGGCAGACTAGACATTGGGAAAGCAGAGTCCTGGAAAGCCTATATATCTTTCAGAAGCAAATATTAAATGGGATTGGCCAGGTGTGAAGTGATGGATGAGGAAACAAGCAATGAAACAAGACTGGACCAGAATATTTGAGACAAATTTAAAGAATTTAAATTTCATCGCTGTGATTTCCATGAGTATGAAGGAGATGTGGGAAAGCAAGCTAGGAGGTTCGCAACTTCTGGAAATATTAACTTCTGGTAAAATCTCACAAAGCAAAATTATTTTGATAGTCTATTTTATTTCTTGCTTTGTACTTCAACAAAATATCACAGGCCTTGCTTGGGTAGGCAGGATGGAGGAGAGTATCTGCTGAGAACCATAGGTACTAAACTCGTCTCAGTGTGATATTTGTAATTTGTTTTCACAAGTATTCAATACATCCACAGGTTTACGGGTTTTGTTTGGTACGGTTTTTGTTTTGGTTTGGTTTGGGTTTTTTTAAAGAGAAGAAAGGAAAGAAAGAGAAACATTTGCAAGAAAAACAGTACCCTATTTCAGAAATAATGTTTGCTGGCAAACAAGTACAGTATGCGCTCTAAAACAGTTTAATCTAATACAATATAAACTGAATTACTTCTTGAATTGCCACCTTCCAAAAGAAACAAGTAATAGTTCAGAGGATGAAAATTACTGATCGATTCTGCTGATTATATATATTTATTGTAGGTTGTGCTATAAATGTACCAGACATGGAATAAGCCAACTCTTTCATTCTACAAAAAAAAACCCCAAAACCCTCAACAAAACCAACACACAACACATCAATTTTTTCTAGTACACTGGAAACATATTTTTCATAGAAATAAACACATTTTGCAACCTTTTCTTTTTCTCTTTTATTTTGATAAAATAAAAGGTACATAGCAGGGTGTCTTGTAACAAATTGTCTCTTGAAATTGCAACAGGACACTCTACATGCCTAGTGGCCATTTAATTTAATGGGATTTTTATTAGGGTACACGTACTGGGCTATTTAAACCACAGGGGTCTTTGCAAGTAAAAGCACAATTTGAACATTGAAAAAAACCAATCATACTTATTTTATTTTTAAAATGAAATATATTTCATTTTGATTCAACCTTTTAAATTGCATTTTTCCTAACCATTTGATGAAATTTCACTTCTGTTGCTGTGTAAAATATAATTCAGTTCTTTAATTGTCACTGCATTACAGTACAATTGCTTTGAGAATACCAAAAGACTTTACAACTAAAGGGCATTATCTTTGCACCTGAAGCCTATAAGTAAAATTTACATCCCAAAAATTCTCTTTGTTATCCTACTCGAGGGAACATTTCTATTTACACACATGGAGACAGGAAAATGGCTGTATGTGGATGACAACAAATACCTGAAATATCAATCATGACAGTCTTTAGACTTCTGAATCTACTTTATTTGACTGCTGTTCCAGTCAATTAGTTACAGTTATATTTTAGAAATGCTCTATATTATTAACAAGATTAATACACATTGTGATGATAAGTTTGCATTTAAGTCCATTAATAACTTCATCTCTTTCTCAAGCTATTTCATTAAGGTTTTCTAAAGTGAAACATCAAAAACTACAATACAAAATTTTGGGGTTCACAGTATGGAGATTACAAAATGAAAAAAACCTCTCACAAGAAAACTAATGTTTTATAGATAAATGCTTCTTGTAGCTAGGGATCGTTTGAACTTCAAAAAATCTTTTCGTATTTATCTGAAGTTTTTAGGCATTTTACATATTGTAAAGCACAGTTTAAACAAACTGCTATTTGTAAGAAATAACCAATAAGAAATAAAAAAAAATAGTAGTACCAACATATATAGGATGGTTAAAAATATTCCAGCCAAGAACATGGAACAAATGGATGTTGACAGGATGGTAGCAGTACAATTATTTTCTTAGCTCAAGGGATAATTGGCTAAGAAGCTACACAGCAACAATGTACATTAAAAAACATTATAATGGCTACATAGTCAAGCATTCAAGGCTGTTAGAATTTCATGCTGCCACAAATGAAGTGTTACTGCGTTTTGGAAAATCAGTACCAAATACCCAGCCTGCTTTAACAAATATGGAAAGCTTCCAGTGCTAATCACTACCCGACCTAGCCCAGTTGTTTTACTTCCACAAACAAAAGGAATGAACAACAATTCCCTTTGTAATGGACTAAGAATGCATCGAATGCTAGCAGTGACCAAATATGAAAGAAAATTATTATTGAATCACAATAAATGTGATAAATCACAATGCAAAAAAAAAATAAAAGGATGACCATTCTTTTCTGAACTGTCTGTATCCATGGACCTGTATACGGTGTTTCTACCAGGTATATACGTAATATATTCTATTCTCTATGATTCTGTCATTCTATATGATTAGTACAGAGATTTGCTTTTCATACCAAACATGTAAATTCAAACACTTGCAAAGGTATTTATGCATGAGTTAAAGTAGTTGCTTTGTCATCTCCCTGTTCCAAAAATAGAAGTAATTTAGCAAAACAAGAACCAGTTGGATCTTTCACAGGCAGGTTACCACTCCTCTCTGCCAACAATGAATAATCAGCTACAAATATTCAAAATCAATGATTTACTAATAATAGATGAATTTCAAATTGTTGGCTGACATTGCAAGAACTCACAAATAGCAATTAATAATTGTATTAAAATTGAACTAGAAACCTTTATTAATGAAAAGATTTATGATGAGAAAAAGGGCTAAATTGACAAAGAGTAGTGGGCATGCCTCTGAGTTCACTTTTATACGATTAATTCTACTGATTTTGATTAGGTTTGTTTGTTGGTTGTTTCTAATTCACAACAGTCTAACTGAATAGAGAAGAACAGTAATTTTTATAAGCAAGACAGTAAATTTCTGTTTAAAATATCAAGAAGAATCTGTGTGTAAAGGAAACGTCACAGAAAAAAGCTAAATAATGAGCACAAGTAAGAGTCAAACATTACATTATTAGTTAATGAGATTACCTTAAAATGAAAATATGTTATTCCAAGTTAAATTACATAATTCAAACAGTCTTGTTTCAAGTTCTGTGACTTAATCTATGGAAGCGACCAACTTTTGCACAGCTTTATTTGATTTTAGAAGGTATGACACTGGAGACTGAATACAATGTTACTACTAAACCATAAGAGGGAAGATGATGTCCTGCTTCACAGTCCGTTTTACTTTCTTATATTGCTTAAAACCACAGAAGACAGGATGTGCTCTGTACAATTTATTCCATACTGTAACAACAAAGCAAGCATCATTCTGGGATCATCATAGACTAGTTCAATGTTAGGAGCTTGTAATATGATTCTTACAGCATGGTTTCCTTTTGAAGATATGGGTACAAGAATTATATGACTCTTTTCTGTTTTGAGAAAAAGCTAGTTCCTTGGCTGATTCCAGAATGTGAAAACTAACAAGGTCACTCAGAGCCACACTGTCCTTTCGTACAGATCTATGCTTCATTCCCTGAAAATGTAATCCAGTATTTTGTCACGATGTTCAAATTTAAATCTCTCAAACCAGTGTAAATAACAGGAAGTTAAGAAGAGGTAATTAAAAACTACAGAGCACACTGAAAAAGGAATTTACAAGAGTGGCTGAACATCTAATCACAAGACACTGGGAGAAGAGAGGATGTGTTATCGTCAGTTAACCTGAGAGGTTTATAACTTGTGTTTAAGTTTATAATTGGCCACTGTAAAGTACTTAAGAAGGAGAAAAATTGTTATTATACATCTTAATGAAAACTCCAGGTATCAACCACTGGATATTACAGGTAGAGGCAGCAGATACTACAGATTAAATTATCTTCTTTTCTACAAGTTACCACTTTGAATCTGTCAAAAGCCAGTTCTCTGGTGCTGCCAAACTCACACAATCAAAAATCATGGCTTTTCCCTCAAAACCATGAGTTTGATTTTAAAATTGGGAGATCTTATTTTGACATATGTTCTCTTCCCTGGTGAGATTTTAACACTTGAACACACATGAAGAAATCCTGTCCTCTCCCGGAAGAAACAGTAAATTACCTCAGTGAAAGTTTTTTTATACACAGAGCAGAAGCTGAAAAAAAACTTGGTATGAGTGAAAATAGAATTGTCAAAGCAGAAAATCTGCTTTCAGCCAGAAATATTCTGGTTTTATGCAAGGGCTACAATTTACAAACTGTAAAATCCTCAGTTGCTTCATTTTTATCATCTGATTAAAAAAAAAAAGAAAAAAAGACAATAATCAGTTTTCCATCGTTCCTCCTCTAAAGACTTATGTCACACAGAATAACTTCAGTTCAAAGAAATCTAGAAATTTATTTCCATTGTACATCTATAGGAAAGGAAAGATATTAACGAAATAATCATACTATAGGAAATCCAGAATGCTAGCAGGTAAAAGGTATCTGAAGCATCGTGTGATCACCTCTTCAGGACAGAAAATCCTGACCAGGACTATTGCACTTAGCTATACTTAATTCAGTGCAAAAAAAAATCAGTGAGGTTTAAAAGCTTCATACAGAGCCTCTAATTGAATTTAGGTGAAGCAAAACTAATGTACTGTTTGGCATATGTGAATCACCCTTCCTAAAAGACGCATTTTTCTTCTTCCTATGGTTTATGAGCAAGGATTCTGCTCACAGACTGTAACATGTGCTAAACAACTGTGTTGATGGGTATACATGTGAGTTAAAGGCACTGTTCTACTCAAAACCACTCATTGACCTCTGGCACACACCCATGGCCAGCCCTTAAGATACAGAGCTGTAACTTGAAGTGATGCCGTGTAGAAGGCCACATAGTCTAAGCTCTCTACTGATCACTGATCACATCTGATCCTTATGTCTCCGTAAACAACCTTGTTATTTTTGAGCTCCAGTGTACAAATATGAAGCAAGTAAAGTGGGAGGAACCATGTGCACAGCCTCCTGTATTCTATGGAATATGCAAACCAAAAGGCTTTTTTAAAAGGTATGCAATACTGAGAAAATACTCTCTTTCTCAGAATATAATTAAATGCACACTTATACTATGCAACGTAGTTTATATTTAAAGGTTATATACTAAATTCTAGGGCAAAATAAGAACGTAGCAATTATATCCAATTAACAGAATTAATTTTCTATATTTTGCCAGTAACACATGCAGCACATCAGTACACCAAATACATCCATAGGTAGGTAAGTAGACAGATGGATAGACAGAGAGATAGATAGACAGAGAGAGAGAGTGAGACAGACAGATAGACAGATAAACAGACAGATAGGCAGAGACAACTTTCACTAGACCAGGTTGCTCAAAGAGCCATCCAAACTGACTTGGAACACTTCCAGGGATGGGGCATCCACAACTTCTCTGGGCAACATGTTCCAGTGTATTACCACACTCATAATAAAGCATTTCTTCTTAATATCTAATCTAAAAGTACCCTCATTGCGTTTGAAGCCTTTATTCCTTGTCCTTACATTATGTGCACTTGTAAAAATTCCCTTACTGGCTTTCTTGTAAGCCTCCTTTAGGTACTGGAAAGCTGCTCTGAGGTCTCCTCAGAGCCGTCTCTCCAGGCTGAACAAGGCAAACTGTCTCATCCTGCCTTTATACGAGAGGTGGTCCAGCCCTCTGACCATCTTCATGGCCCTCCTCTGGATTCACTCCACCAGGTCCACATACCTTTTGTGTTGGGGGCCCAGAGCTGGATGCAGTACTCAAGGTGGGATCTCAGGTGAGTGGCACAGAGGGTGAGAATCTTCTCTCTTGACATCCTGCCCACACATCTTTTGATGCAGCCCAGGACACATTTGGCTTTCTGGGCTGCAGGTGAACACTGGTGGTTCATGTTGAACTTCTTGTTAATCAACACTCACAAGTCCTTCTCCTCAAGGCTGCTCTCAGTCCACTCTCTGCCCAGCCTTGATTTGTGTTTGGGATTTCTTTGAACCAGGCACAGGACCTTGCACTTGGTTTTGCTGAATTCTCTGAGGTTTGAACAGACCCACCTCTCAAGCCTATGAAGGTCCTTCTGGATGGTATCCCTTGCCTCCAGCCTTTCAATGGCACCACACAGCTTCATGTCATCGGTAAAAGCTGTTGAGGGTGCACTCAATCCCACCGTCTATATGACCCATGAAGTTGTTAGATAGCAACATCCCCAATACCAGCCCCAAAGGAACACCACTCTTCACTGGTCTCTGCTCAGACATCAAGCCACTGACCAGAACTCTCTGAGTGCAGCTGTCCAATTCCTTTTCCACCAAGTGGTTCACATCAAATCCATATCTCTCCACTTTAGAGACAAGGATGTCATGCAGGACTGTCAAATGCTTTGCACAAGTCCAGGCAGATGACGTCAGTCGCTCTTATCCACCAAAGCTGTAAACTTCTTGAACATCAAACTGATTAGTGCTTTTTTCAGTCTTCACTGTAAGCAAGTACAGATCACTGCCAGATGCTTGGGTAATACTGTTTTTAGTTTTTCTTATTCTGTTTCTTGAGTCTCTACAAAAGGTTGCTTGTCTGTGCAAGTGCTATTAGTTGCCATGACAGTATTTGTGATATCAATAAAGCAGCAGTTAGTTTGAAATCTCCTGCTCCCAAAAGGTGCCTGGTGCCCACTATAAAATATGCAAAGACAGAGTCTGTCTTTCATGATTCAGATCTCCAGAGAAAAAATCAGATACAGGGCCACAAATTATTCTTAACAAGCCCAGCTACTGTCTTTAATTCTGTAATGCAAAACCTTTCTGTAATTCTTTGATTCTGTGATACTTCACATAAGCAGTGGTGAGAAACCTAATATCTTGATGGGGAAGGAACACAGAGAAAGACAGAAAGATTGAACTCTTGGACCATTGGGCCTTACCACATAAGGAACTGAAGGGTTCTGTTTTCACAGTCAGTTCCGCTTTGAGAAGCTCAGCATAGACAAGCTCCAGATGTCTCCTCCAACTTAAAATATTCTGTGATTCAATGACTCTTTGGATAGATTCCTTCAAAAATTGCTCAGGGTCTTCTTTTTAATCAGGTTTAGATGGTGTTTTCAGAGGGTAGGCGGGGTTGGCATGGTCAGTGTGACCAAATTCAGAGGGCAATCTCTGGTTTTATGTATACACCACTTTATAAAAATAAGGGAAATTATAGCTCAAAGGAATACTTTGGAATGTAGGGTCTCTCATTTTCAATATCATTCAAAAACAACCAGAGCAGACTACTGCAAAACGGTCACATGAAGAGGCTTCCCATGGATATGAACACAGGTAGAGAAAAGCTTTGTTCTTAAGAATGTAAAGGGCAATGACAGGAAAAATTGCCACCTGATGACACAGGTTGTGGTACAGTTCATAAAATGATTTCACATTAAGCAGATATAATGCCCATTTAAGAATCTGAAACACTCAAAATTCTTTTAGCGCTTATCTCTATCAGCTGGAATTATTGCACACAGAGAATCTGTAGGCAGAACTGAAAAAAACCAACATAAGGTCAAGTAGATACTTCCATTTTCCTAAAACAGTTATAAATATTATGCCATGGAAGGAGGGTAGCTATGTAACTACTAAAATAAGTGATAAGATAAATAAGTAGTATATGAACTATGAGGCTATTATTAATGAAATAATTCAGTTGTGAATATGTTGCAGGGTTTTTTCTTTGTGCTTTGTTCTGTTTTGTTTTGGTTTAATATGGAGAAAAAAGTAAAAATGACTGAACTAGCAATATCTATTTCTATAAAAAGTATACATAATTAGAATACAACCAATTTTGATAAAAAAATGCATTTGCAGGTCTCTTTTTAAATATATGTTTTGTGCTTCTTTGTATAAGCTGTGGGAGACATAGAATTCAATATAATTAAAGCTATAAATAGTAAGACTTGCTCCTGAAAAGTACTGAAGATTTGAATTCAAGGGCTATTTTCTTCAATTTTCACTCATTTGTTGACTAGGCAGAAGAACCTTTAACATTTACCCTGCTTTTAGATCTTATATCATTTGTTGCAAGAATGCCTGTGGAAAGAAAGAACCAAGAACTTCTATAATCCCCAAAAGATATCTTAGTGAGCATCAGTTGTCCCTGATTTTTGGCCTTTATGCCTGTTGACATTTACTGTTCCTTGTTAAAGCCATTAGGAAACTGCAAAACATAGCTTCTGGTACAGTGGAAGTCCCCTGTGACAAGAGACGAGGACAAATCTGAAAATTCCTTGGTGCAAATGAGCAGATCTTGGAATCCACAGACTGTTAAAATATAGGCAATGACAAGCAGGACCTTTTTGGATCATCAGCTTTCCACTTATACCAGAAGAATAGCACATTAACACCCTAAAGATATGTTTACTTCTACAAATTAGCCAAGAAGGAGGAAACTGAATTATCAAATAATGCAAATTAATGTAAAATAAAATGTAAATCAAAAGTAGCTGTTATTTATTTAACACTTACTAAAATTAATTGGAATTAGATGAATAAAAACTGCTGTGACCTGAATTAAACTACATAGAACCAAATTCCCTATGTCTCCCGATCACCAGCTGATAAGAACTGCACTTCTGAGAACCCAGAGACTTCAGCAGAGACCCTATCCTGGAGTTAGTCTCTATTTAAAACAGGAAAGTTATTGTGATTCTGAATCTCAAGCTCGATCCAAGCTCTGCTCCTCTTTCAGCTCCGTAGAAGGTGTCTGAAGAATAAACAATAAAGTCTTTCAGAATGAAGAATGGTTGTGTAAGGAAGAAAGTATGCTGGGACTAGTTCCCAGACCTGCCACGGCCTCTGTTCTGACCTTAATCTCTCTATTATTCTGTTCCTTATCTGTAAAATAAGACCGTAATACTTCTGTTCTCCCATTCTTTGTCTGACATGGTTCCCTGAAGTGTCAGATCTTTGGAACAGCAACTTTCACTTGAGTATATTTTCTGATCCTTCCATATCTACATTTTAATCCCAGTTGAGGTGACAGAGGTTCTTTTAATACAAGCAATTAAAAAAAATCACTGAGTGGTTTTTTGGGAGTAGAATCATATCTGAAACTTGACAATGTAATACTGAAAAGCTTTCATGATAAAACCACTGTACGTAATGTCAACTTTGGAACAAAAAGAAGTGTTGGGGGAAGGAGTAAGTGGTGGATAAAATTGTGGTAAAATATTTTGATGAAGCTCTAAGCCAACAACCTAATTACTTGAAATACTTTGCATGAAAGTACCACATTTTACTGAGTATATGGACATGTGAGGTCCTGTATCCTTTTAGACAGGAAAGTATCCAGTATCCTGCATGCTTTTCCTACATAGCGAGTTATGCAGATTACCCCACTTCCACTGACAAACTGTCTTAAACTAATTCAAATTAATTGCAACACTAACATGTATGCAAATTAATGGATGCATAAAAAAGAGTTATTAAATATATAAAAATTTAGCCAAGTACTTTGATCAAGACTATCTGAAAAGTAGATGAAGGGGAACTACACTGAGAATTTGCAAGGCAACACAAAGACTGACTGAAAGAGAAAGAGATTCCTGGATCATTTCCCAAAATGATACCAAAATGATTCCCAAAACCATACCTGTCATGGGGGACATTAAGTACCAATGCAGCTGTTGGATAAAAACAAAACTAATCAAGCATGCATCATCACAGAGGGTAATTTTATGATCCAGAAAGGAGAGGATTTAACTAGCTTGCTCAAGAAGGAACTAGTAGAAATTGTGAGAAATAGTGACATTCGATAATTTTTGACACCAAGCTACATCAATTTGACAAACTAAGCAAAGTTCTCCCTGAACAAACCAATAAAAAAATACTGTATTTTCTAAGCACAAAGTGACATAATTGAGATGGCTAGTAGTAGTAACTCTTTCCACTGTTCAAAGGCCATAGCAGTAGTAGATTGATCAGGACACTATTCAGAAGCTTAAATGCCAAAAATATTATTTCTGAAAATATATTTGGAAACAAGTTACGTAAGATGTAAGGCAATGAAAAAGATATTATAATGTAAGGGTCAAGAGATTAAGGAAGATATCTGCAGATCTGATAAATGGACAAAGAAAAATAAGTGAAATTTAGTTAATCAATAAATAAGGAGTGGGATTAAATTATACCAACGTGTCCTCCTAAGGCTCAATTTACGAGAAAGAAATGTTAGTGCTATACAAAAGGAACAAAACAGCTTTGGACAATTAGTAGGTAGTAATGACTTTGAACACAGATTCTGAGGTATTCAGGGACTCTACTAACAAACCTACTGAACCACTAACAATTGTTCAAGCCATAGAGAATCAGAAAGTACTAGAAAAAGCAAACCTAACTGTGATCGTAAAAAAAGGAATAGAGAGAAGATTAAACTTTAGGAGCCAGGTATTAAACTCCATTGCTTAGGGAAACATATATAATGTAAGAAGTGTAGGAAAATCATATGAAGAAGCCTAGGATTTTATAGCGTGGTTTGAAGAGAGACACAGATAATTACATACCCTCTTCAGCCTCCTCACTCAGGCAGCAGATCTGGTAACAAATTACAACAGACAGTCACAGTTTACCTATTGAGATGAGCATTCAACATCCCTCTTCTTTTCCTGCAGATCTGCACATTGCCCTCGGTTCCTTCACCCATGTTCTCTGCCTATATAGAATAACAAAGGAGAGATGTGGGGATCTGTCTTCCCAAAACTTTTGACCTAGCAATGTGCAGTCTCACTGGAGCACCAGCAAATATCCCACCTTTCCCTGGGCTGAGTAGAGTAATAAGGTAAATAACATCTTACAAGCCTTTCATATTCTTGTTCCTCAGCGGAACTAACACATCTATGAAAATTTACCCCTAAGTGAACATTGAGAAGATTGCAGTCGTGGCACTTGTGTAACAGGAGGGTCATACAATGAGTGGATGAAAGAAATGAAACACATTGCATATATACACATGTTGGTTTTAGGTAGCATCAACTAAAAAACAATATGAAATAACATTCTACGAGGGAACAATCTAGAAACGAACACTGATGAAAGGACTTCAAGTGATAATGAACAGTAAATTAGGTATATGTTTATAAAGCAAATTTGCAACAAGGAAAAGTCAATGTGATTTGGGAACTGTTTGAAGGGATGAATGGCTTAAAAAGTGGCTGGATGTCTGGGCCCAGAGAGTGGTAGTGAATGATACTACATCCAGTTGGTGTCAAATCACTGCTGGTATTCCCCAGGGCTCAGTATTGCACCCAGTCCGGTTTAATATCTTTATCCATGATCTGGATGAGGGGATGAAGAGCACCCTTAGTAAGCTGGGCAGTAGTGTTGATCTGCTGGGGGGTAGGAAGGCTCTGTAGAGGGACAGACTGGGTCAATGGGCTGAGGCCAATGGTATGAAGATCAACAAGGCCAATCCTTGTGATCCTGTACTTGGGTCACAAGAACCCCATGCAGCACTACAGGTTGGAGAGCTGCCCAGTAGAAAAGGACCTGGGGGTGCTCGTTGACAGCCGGATGACCATGAGACAATGTGTGCCCAGGTGGCCAAGGCAGCCAATGGCATCCTGGCTTGTATCAATAGCATGGCCAGCAGAGCCAGGGAAGTGATTGCCACTCAGCACTGCTGAGGCCACACCTCGAATCCTGTGTCCAGTTCTGAGCCTCTCACTACAGGAAAGACATTGAGGTGTTGGAGGGAGCTCAGAGAAGGACAATGGAGCTCATAAACTGTCTAGAGAGTAAATCCTATGAGGAGTGGGCTGAGGGAGCTGCAGGTGTTCAGCCTGGAGGAACAGAGACTTGAGGGAGACCTTATTGTTCTCTAAAACTACCTGAAAGAAGATTGTAGCCATATGGAGGTTGGTCTCTTCTCCCAGGAAACCAGCTACAGGAAAATAGGAAATCACCTCAAGCTGGGCCAGGGGAGGTTCACTTTGGGCAACAGGAAGAATTTCTTCATGGAAAAGAGTCTCAAACATTGAAATGGACTGAGCAGGGTAATGGTGGGGTCACCATCCCCGTTCAAGGAATGACTGGTCATGACACTTAGTGCTGTAGTTTAGTTAACAAGGTGGTGGTGTCAAAGGTACAACTTGATGATCTTGGAGGTCTTTTCCAACCTTAATGATTTTATGGCTCTATGGTTCTATGATTCTATAGAATGACAGAGACAAAAAAAGTCACTCTTTGCGGTCTGAATACCAAATTGCACCTAAAATACTGTAGGCAGACTTCTTAGGAGTGTATAGGTAAGTTGAAAGGAATTCAGAAAGGAGCATCAAAAGTCATGCTGCTGCTGCAGCAATTCTCATCTTATTAAAGAACCAAAATGCTTGTATATAAAAGCAATAGCTTTTAAATAATGCAAGAGTATAACCATCAGACAAGACCGGAGACTACCAGAATGAATGGCTTTATACATGGGTCAGCAAGATGAACATCAAAATTTGATTTCTGAACAGGACATGTATTTGTTCACGTCCAGAAAAGAGACAGAAGTCCACACAATAGACAACTTGAACTATACCAGGAAAAAAAAAAGAAAGAAGAAATGCGCTTTGAAGCACTTTATGATTTGGTAAAAGGAAAATAACAGGTATTTTATGTGCCAGTATTCCTTTTTCTTCTTTACCAGAAGAGTAATATTAAGGGCACTATAATAACAGTATGCAACATAGTAATAGAGAAGAATAATGAAGAAGTTTCCCTTGTTTATACAACATTTCTTTTCATTAAGTCACTACCAAAAATCTAAACTTGTTTTTTGCTTTAAACAAAGCTCATAAGGAGTAAAGTCCTGTTCTGTTGTCTTTGACAAATACAAGTATTTAAATCTTAGGCAATAATTTTGTTGGTTTTTGGAATCTATAGTGAAGGAAGCATTTTATAAATTTATAGCAAGGACTAGTAACAGCAGAAGCCACTGTGTACTTTGGTAAACATATTAAGAAGAAAGTAGAAAAAAACAGAATAAGTAATAAGAAGAGTGGATAGTAAATTTACCCAAGATTTCTTGTAATTAAAAAATGAGGGAAAAGTGAAAGCAAATATCTTAGGTTTCAAATGATCTTTAAAGAAGTTACAACAGAAACATCCACAAAATTTTTAAAAAATATGAATATAAGGAAGATAGTCAGATAAATATCAACAAACAAAGGTGGAAGGAGGATGAGAAACAGGCCAAGCAGAATATAATTTAAAAACCGTATTAAGCAGAGATAGCAAAAGATAATGTCAAGAGACAGTCAACAAATAATGAAAAGGCAGAGATAACTGGCCAGACAGAATGCAGTTGCAATGTTGCTGCATCATCTGAGCCTGCACTGTATGAAGGAAAAGAGTTTTGAAAAGATGATATACAAAACTGCCAATTTGAAGCTTGGGCAAAATTATTGAGAACCAATTGATAAATGTCTTCTTCATCTCTACTCTTTGCTCTGAGAAAAGCGAAAATTTATTTATTACATATATAGCATGATAGGTAGATATTTTGCTGTAAGAAAAAAAGAGGAACTTGAGACAGAAAATGGAAGATAACCACAATAAAAGTTCCCAGAAGGTAGAATAAAAGGAAACCCTCATTAATTTTATTTTTCCTGAAATATGAGATTTTTTCCAATACTTAATGCCATTGTATCTTATAATTGGAGAACTCTGTTGAAATAATGCTTTTACTCCTTTTCATACACCTAGTGGATTTTAATTTGGTTGGTTTCAAAACAAACTGGACATGTGCCATGGAAAAATTAGTGCTAATGAATTCCTGGGTCGAATGTACCATCTCGGAATTTTTAGCACATTTTAAGAAAAGATCAACATGCATTAATCAGGCAACATAGTAGTATTTCATTACTCCAATGTTTTTTTTCTCAAAGAGCCAGCAAATTTAAATAACAATTGGAAGATTCAGAAACACCTCACACATTAGCAATCCCTGTTTGTCAATAACTGAAGATAAACCAAAATGCTTGGCTCTTTTACATTTTTGTTACACTTGTTTACAAAGTGATCTGACTTCAAATTTCTTAACATGTGGCTTGATTTCATGGAGATATATATTTCTCTGAAGCTTTTACATTTCTGCAATCAATGCTCTATTTTGCCTAAGTGACCATTAACTTTATCAGCATTACTGCAAGCTGCAGAAACTTGTTGCAGATACCTTAGCTGTAGGATCAGCAGAATCAGGAAATACGGATTAGGGCTCATTTCCCTCTCATCATGAATGGGTAATTCAAAATAATTTTTGGACAAAAGAGACAAAAACAATACTGGATATTCATAGGTAGAGAACAACCTCTTTATGAAGCAGGAATGTATGTGTCACAGGAGGTAGCAGTCAAGAAATAATTTTCCTACTCTTCCCTTCTCACATCTTTCTTGCAGCAACTATCGACCAAGACTCCCATTTGGAGTACTATCAGTAGCTGTAATGTCAGGGTAGAGTTGCCCAATTTTACATTGAACTAGCACTGTCCTTGCTAAAGCTGTAGGTTTCAAGCAGCACTTTTTCTATTAGATCATTAGCCATTTTTCAGTACAGGTGGATGGGAAATAATTTCCCACTGCCTAAGATTTCATTTTCCTTTATTTCAAATCAAGACGAAAGATTAAATTATCCAAATTTTATCAATTTTTCTAGCAGAATATATTTCTACTATATAGGCTGTCGCGTTTCATTTTGATCCATTATAATCCGTTATTTAAATAACATCCAGTTTTCAAACAAACAAACAAAAAAAAAGATATTTTTGAATGAAGAATTTACTTTATGATATACATATTGCAAATTCTTTGTAATGTTCCATATGTCTCACAAGCTGTTTTATTTGCTAGACAACATTCCCCCTACAATGATGAGCAAAAACACTTTGGCTCCCTATTTTTTAGACCACTGCCCATTTACCTTCATCTGCACTGGGGTAAATACTGTCTTGGTGTCAGTCTGTAAAGTCATTTCTGAAAGATTTGTTTAGTGTGGTTCATTACCATGAAATTTAGTGTGATTAGTATTGCAAAGATTATGTGCAAATGAGAGCATCTGTAATTCTAATGCTCACAGTTTAGCTCTGTTTTTTGCTGTTAACCAGACTTATTAGCATTTTTAACTTAGAATATTATTTGTTGAATAGAAAGCACTGCAACCGATGATCACTGCTGGGTATAATAAAAAAATTTCCAATTTGACAGAATTAGCTGAGTAACTGTGTTCAATTTCCTTGTAGTATTGCTTTGGGTACAAAATTGCCAGTGAATGGAATCATGCTCTGCTCCAACAGTACATATCCAATGTTATAGTATCTGAGCATATGTCACCATGTCATAGGGTCTTCCAAAAGAAATAATTTGAGGAAAAATTTAAGTGTTTGGCTACATAATCACTGGCACTGTTTCAGAGTTCCTGTGTGTAAATACTGACCTGAAAAAAGTGAATAGTACGTTTTAGATGGACTTAAACTTCTAGAATTCATTTTGGGCCAATGGGAAAAAGACACAACTGGGAGAATAAAAATGTTTGGGTTTATAATCTCCTTTCTTGAAAGCCAGCGAGATGTTTTATTTTTTTTTTTTTTTTTTTTGATGACTGTTGAATTAAACAAATAGGAGAGAGAGGATTGATAAATGTCAATTTAGAAATACAGATTTCTTAAGAAATGTTATTTTCAGACTGAGGCACTTATGGTTATTTGGAGAAATAACTCAGCAGTACCTGTTTATATGTTTAAAACTGATTAGAGAAAGTCTGAAACCATCCAAACAGGTGAGGGATCTCCACGATATTGATATCTTCAGAGGCTTCTTAGACTTTCACCCTGAAATACTGGTTATAGATATTCTTTTACATATGTGGACTGAAGCACAGTAATTGAGTCCTTGTGTGTATAACAATTAGAGAACCAACGCTGATTTTGAGTACAATCCAGACACAATTCTCCTTGTGCTATAATGGAAAAATTTCCATTCTCCATATCAATGTTCAAAACCAAGTCACTACAATAGATAGCTACAGATCACGCAAGAGTAAATTGCAAGCTCGTCCTACACCTTGATAATAATTGCTACTTAGCTCTGTTGCTTGATTTTTTAATATACTTTAGAATAAGGATATTGATTTGGACAATAAATTTGCATTTATAAACAGTTTACAAATTTAAAATTCACAGATTACTTTTGAACAGTTCCTATGATTTTTCTCATACATCAAAGTACATGAATTTTTGATAAATTGTGCAAAAAGGGACACCAGGATAGAGATGAATCATCTGAGGAATGTCATATCTTTTCGTGGACTCTGGAGGCAATACCAATTACCACCTAACACTAGGTATCACACCTCTGGAAACTGTCAGGCAAAATGGATCTTCTTTAAATTAAATCTTTTCCTCGTAAAAAGCCTGATATTTTTACTAAATTTCTCACTAGAACAATTTTTTAAGAACACCAAATTTTATACCGAATTTGCATTGCAGGGAAAGGAATAGAAAAAATAATTTCACTGTAGTTCACTTTGACCTAAAGACATGTCTTCTTGAACTTCTGCTGTTGCACTCTTACTTTTTTCCTGCATGAATTCTTCTGTATGGATTTTTTAATATAAAAATACATATTTCAAAGTGGAAAATAAATTTAGAATAAAAACCTAAACACTGGGTTAGAAAAATTTTAAAAGTTTTCAACATTTTAATTTCCTCCTTTCAAAATAACACTTTGCAAAAAACAAAGTATATTATGAAATACATTTTGATTAAATAGAAGGTTCAAGTGCATCCTTAGAGGAGGCATGAATTTTCACTCACGCTTTACACAACATGGTTTATTTCCTGGAAGCTTTTAAGTTAAACTCCAGAGATCACAGAGGCACACTGAACACCTTGCACCCTGAAAGGAACAACCAAATCCTTGAATTTACAGTCAGGCAGCACTGTGGAAGTAGGATTTTTAAATATATGAAATTTCCCTTGATTGCATACATAAAATTCTGTTTTACAAGACTTAAAATAGATCTCGTATAGTTTAGTTTGTTATATTAAAAATATTGATTTAAAGAAAAAATGCAAATATTTATGCTGTTCTGGCTTACTCAGCATAAAGGCCAGAATCCAAGATGCAGAAAACAATATAGTATATATTGACAGCCTGAATTATATTCTGAAAAATTTAGCTGAACTGTGGTTTTGTTCTGGTTAGAAATATATTTGGAGGCAGGAGGGGGATTATATAAATAACATCTCAGAATAAAAACTGGAATGAATTTCTCTTTCTAAGAGAAACACAGTATTTTGCAAGGTAAATATAACAGTCCTGCTTTTCTTCTGAGTAAGGAAAGATTTAGGTGTATTTGAGTTGGTTTATTCATTGATATGCATTGAATTCTGCCATTGCTTTTTCAAAAATGCAAAATACTACTTTTTCATGTACTTCTGTTTTAGTGTGCCAGTCATGCAGGTACGTGGGGATACAATTCTGTGTCTGCAGACACAATGTAATTCTTGGAACTCCACAGACACTATCCAGATCCCGAACAGAAAATACTTTGTGGGATTTGCTTTTTGCCATCTAAGGTGAAAGTATTTAAGCTTGCTTCGTTTAAGACTCACTTGATTTGTTGAACTGAAAAATGTTGACTCATATTATATTGACTCTGTTCATCCACCAACCCTCAGCTCTGTTGAGACAAGATATCTGACTCGGGTGAGAGTTTAGGAAGTCTTAAGCATTTGCATTCTCATCTACTATTTCAACTACTAGTTTTCATCAAGACTTATTTTCTTCAGGCTTTAACTGACTCTCTTCATTTTCTGTCTCTCATTCGTTTGTTTGGGTTTTTTTAAGCAGTCTATGACTTTTTTATCAATATTAATAGTTTACTGAAAAACAGAATTAAACATCTCTTCATCTCCTCCACAGTCTCCCTTACACCATCTCATGATAAAGAAGATAGCTCAACCAGACAATTAAGCACACCCTTTTCACTCTTGTTTACAAAACAAGAAACTTCCACCCAAAACCTGCTAAAAGGAAAGTGCTTTGCAGAACACACATGGGAAGTCAATCCCTAAGCAATGTCTGGCTAGCTAACAAATATATTGTTACAAAGCCAAGTACTTTGCTGATACCTCTTTTATTGTTACACAAACAAGCTCCATCTTGAGTACATCTCCTTTCCCAGAGGCACAGCATGGCAGCAGAGTCCATCCAGGACCTGGTAAGCAACAGACTGAAAGATGTTAACCTTCACTTCACCATGTTAAGAAATTAGAGGAAGTAGGAAGATACAAATTCTTTTGCTCTGCAAATTAACACCTGGCTTATTACACAGACCTCCCTCCAGCCTTTTTCAACTATAACCTAGTAAGCCTTTATCAACCCTTTCTTCTGCATATTTTTGACTTCATTCACTTATAATCAATCTTTGAGCAAATATTTTAATCTAGATAACCAAAGCATTCCTTCCTGTGCATATTTTTGCAAAAATTAATACATTTGCTCAAGTAACTTAAATAAAAATTAAAGTCTTCATCCATATTACCCATTTTTGACCATCTAAAGTCAAGATAGCTCAGCCTACAACATTACCCCTATTATCTTTCAAGATTACAATGCTTTGTACTTGACAACAGACCATGTTGGCAATGGTAAATGTAAAGGACACTTTACCTTGAAAAATCAGCAGCTACTTACAGATTAAGGCAGGTCCTGAGTAAATTGAGGAACAATAATTTGGAAAATTCTGCCCTGGAATTCTGTTAGAAATACTTGAACCTGATGCATCATTTCCATTTTTAATGAGTATATAATTTTTTTCTGTCTAATGACTGCAGCTTATTTAATACAGCAATTTCTGGCTACCCATAAAAATATATATTGATATTCTTAACATATATTGATTTTTTTTTTTTTTTTAGGACATCAAGCACTGTTCTTCATGGTTTATTTAATGCTATGACATTGCATTGTAATAGAGTCAAAAAAAAACCCCAACAGACCAACAAACAACAATTCTAAACTTTTTCCTGTAAAGAAGCAAACTACTTTACACCACTGATAGTTCACATAGCTGCAGATACAGTAGAACACATGCACTGATAATCCATGTTTTTCTGGTGACAACGGGGAAGCTGGACTTAGTAGAAATCTAACAAAATTCAGACAGGAGAATATGGTCAAGGTCACTGAGTACCAAAGGTATTTAAGTCAGTTAATTAACTATGCCCTAAGAGTACTTGGAAAACATTAATTTATTCCTATGAAAACAAACTTCACAACATACAACCCCTGCTATCACCTATTTTCCTCAGTTGAACCAAGACACTGAAAAATTGTCTTAAGTGTACAGCTTCGTGTACTCTCATTGTACACAGAACTGAAAGAGATCCAGTCTCTGTTCTTCCTTGTGCGGCCCCTTTTAATTCTTTAGCTACAAACACAGCTCATTCAGTCATTTTCCTAGCCCAGGAATGATTTTGCAAACAAAGTTTCCAGATCAAGAGCCAAGATCTCAAAATCAAGCTTTTTTTTTCCGCTTCTGTTTAAGATATCAACTCTGAGAGAAAAGACTTTTGTGGGGGAATTAATCTGGAAATTCTGCTGATGATAGACAAGATAAAACAGAACACAGCTCGTCCATCTGCAACTACATTGATCGGCAGTACTGACAAGATAAATGTGCTTCTGTCACTAAGCTAGACAGGGTATTCAGAAGACACATAAGAAGCAGACCTCTTCAGGACATAAATACAAGTATATAAAGTTGATTTTTCTGACTACATTCACAGGAAAGGTTTCCTCCTCAAGAGTTATGATCAGCAGGTGAGTATATGCTTTTTCTAAAGTAGGCCATTGAGTATTTTGTATTCACACTTTGATAACTCTTCTATTGGTTCCCCTGAATATAACAGTGAAAACAGAATTTTGATAAACACAAGAAAGTCTTCATCACAAACTAGATATATTTTCAGTAAATGAAAAATTTTTAAAAAGCTGCCAAAATGTCAGTGATAAAAAGTGAGAAAAATCATATTAAAAATAAATATTAAAATTGTAAGAATTAAGTCCATCTCTTGAACATAAAATATCTAGCCTATTATTTCATACAATAAGTATTTCCTGATAGAAAGGTATATTTTCAGTAAGTAAAGTAAATTTTCAGATGTGTTGAAAAGACCTCATTTTTTATTGGAAAAATCATAGTGATGACTACCTGCCTGGAAAACTTGTGAATTTGTATTTTTACCTACAGGAAGACAGAAAAACTGACAAGAGGGTTTACACACTTCTAGGAAAACAGGGAAGAGAAGGCAAGATATTCTTTGCCTGTCCCAGCATTCCAGTCAACACAGTCTTAACTCAGAGAAGTTCACTTAATTTGATCTACTGCCAATTAATAGAACCTTTTAATTCCTGATTGTCTTCAAATTCCCCCTTCAACAGTTAAACAAACTCCTAGAGAACATCTTCCCCACTGCCCCTTCCCCAGACTCAGTCCAAAATCTATCTCTCCTATCTCCCCTCCTAGCCTCAGCTTTCCCTGCTTTGGCAGTGCACAGTGAAGGATGTCTAGGATGTTCTCTAATGGTCTCCTTTTGCTAGTCCTTGTTTCTTTCTCCTGGACGGAAAATCACGCTATGAAAAGCCAGTGTCCAAAAGGGAGACGGAGGAGTCCTGCAACTTTATTAAAATAAAGGGAGAGAGCCCACCGGGGCACATACCCACGGGTTTTCTCTCTCGAGGTTCCAGAGGGCACAGCCTCCTTTTATCCCAAACTCCTGGCTACGTGTTGCCCTCTTTCTTTCCCCATTGGCTGAGGTACTAGGAAGGTACAGCCTTCCCAAACCGCCTACCACATATTTTCCCTTGAACCTGTCGTTTTATCCCAAAGTTCAGAAACTCAGGCTTGTGCAGATTCACTTGCCTGTTTCAGGAGCTAAGCTGTCTGGGCTCTGTAACAAACCTGCTGCCCAAAGTCAGTAGAGACATTAAGACCCATTTCAAAGATTTTAACACCCATACCTTCAGCCATGGAATTGTTTCTAAAGACATTAGCACACACCTTCCCTACCACTCTTTTCCCCCAGGGCTCCTTGTTTCCCACAGTTCCTCTGTTCCAGCAGGAGCTGTCTGTGGGTGGCCGACTTGCTGGGTTCCCTGTGTCTGGCCCAGTCTCGGCAACTCACTCACAGGCCACAGAGCCAAATCTCCGCTGGCAAGGAGCACTTCTCCAGCTGCATCTCCAACCATGGCTCTTTCCACATCTCCTCAGCTTTCTCCTCCACTTTCTCTTGAAATATTCCTGTTTGAATGCACACCCTTTTATAACCTAAGCAGAATCACAACTTTAATATACTTTAATTGTAAACTCAAGCTTTCCTCTCAGACGACAGGGATAGATTTCATTGTGTGCACACACACAGAGCACACCTCCACCCCTCACCCCTCGAGATGACACTGTTTGGGTTAAGATTACCGCAGTTTGAGCAAGCATGCCTCACAACCTTCCCCTTTAGCCTCTGTAAAACGCCAAGCCAGAAGTTTGCAAGACTTGTCAGACACCGGTGGCGATCAGCCCTCAGCTCCAGCCCCCGAGGTGCCCGGGGCGGGTGGCGGCGGGAGCACACGGTGCGCCCCGGGCCCCTACGGCAGCGCCTCCGCCCCCGGCCCCGCGGGGTCTCGCAGCCCCCGGGCTGCTGCTTCCGAGCTTCGCAGTGGGTCCTTCGTGACGGGCACTGCCCACTGATACTGCCGCGGGCAAACTTCCTCGGGTCCCGAGCTTTCACCGCTTTAACTTACTGCCGGGTAACATAAACTTTTCGTTCCTGACTCTGGTACTGAGAAAAATAAACAGTGGGAAACACCCTTCCTCCCCTCTCCTGAGGCTTCACTTCAACTGTCTGCCCTCCCTCCCTCCCTGGCTCCCAGCCCCTCAGCGGGGCGAGGGCGGGCGGTGCCGCAGAAGGTGTCGATGCGCGGTGCGTCTGTGTCCCTCGCTCTGTCCCCGCTCTGCAGTCCCGCATCTCCCCGCTCTCTGCCCTGGCTCGGCTCCAGCCGCGCCTGCCCGTGCCTAAGGCACTCTTCTCCCAGCTTCTCGCTGTGCACCCACTCCTCTGCTTGATGGAGACAGCCCCTGACGGGGGTAGGGAGCTCCCCGCAGGGCTGGAACCAGCGCAGAGCCTCTCCCGGCA
Organism: Pachycephala philippinensis; assembly: GCA_013397055.1. NCBI lineage: Eukaryota > Metazoa > Chordata > Aves > Passeriformes > Pachycephala > Pachycephala philippinensis. The sequence continues at coordinate 179,916 of VWZT01010722.1, read as the reverse complement.
CCGGGTGCCCTCGGTCCACCCCTCTGCCGGGGGCCGGTGCAGCCCTGGCGAGCCCGGGGCTGGGCTTCCGTCAGAGCTGGCTTCTTTCAGCGGCACTGGTTAGTTCTGTTTTTTGGGGGAATAAAGTGCCGCCAGGCAGAGATGCGGGCTGTGATGGAAGAAAATGAATTCTAGGTCAAACATAATTGCACCTTCCTCCTCGAACCCCTCCGCCAAAAAAAAAAAAAAAAAAGGCAAGCCAAACCTTTCAGTTTGTAATCATGGTACCCGGTCTTAATGCAGGAAAACAGCCAGAGGTTTTAAGCCTGCGTATTGTGGCATCAGTTTAAAAGCCTTTTAAGGTAAGGGATGTGCTTGAGCCTTGGCCCAGGGCCAGCTTTGAGTAGGGAAGCTTGGCTGTGCCTTTGCAAACGGGTTTTGCAGGGGCTCCCTTGCTAGGGTTGTCCTCGCTCACCTCCCACCCCCGGTCAGAAAGCTGGGAAGATTTTGGAAGAGTAAGGATTTCTAGAACCAGGCCGTAAATGCAGCAGGGTTTTTACTGCAGGAAAGATTGAGAGGGACACACAAGAAAACCCCCAAACCAAAATAAAAGCGCCAAAAAAACCTGACAGACAAGGATCATTACAGAATTCCGTATGGAGAAAACAGAAGGGTAAAATTTTAATTGTGTACAAACAGGAAGCTGAGGGCAAAGGAGCCCAAGTGGAGAAACTATTACACATCTTGATGTTTTCTGCCCTATCAGATAGAGGAAAGGCTATTTGACACTGCCTTTGTTAAGTAGCAATGTGTAGGGGTAGTTACAGCTCGTGCTGGGGTACCAATGACTGTTTTTACTTTGAACTAGCTGTAGTTTGTTCCCATGAGAAGTGCCCATTAGCAGGTGGAGAACAGTAAGTGAGTAACAGTAAGCTCTGAGAGCTTCTTCTGGTTCAACTTCTCTATCAAGTTTGTGTACTCTGACACTACTTTGCAATATGAAAGAAGACAATGAATACTTCAGAGGATTTGCTTCAAAATCATGTTCCTGCTCTTTCCTGAAACATTAATGTGTGTCTTCTCTTTCTAGGCCAAAACCGAAGTATAAAATCAACGTTTTAATTTCTTCTTCTT
>VWZT01010722.1:143254-167451 GCA_013397055.1 Pachycephala philippinensis | reverse complement strand
TTTTTTTTTTTTTAAATCCATATGAATCTAGGGAGGAAATGCCATTCTTCTTAGTTGTCCATTTTCTTAATTTTTTTAACCTTGTTAATTTGCTGCTAACATTGCTCAATGGTTGCTTATGTTTGGTTTTGTTTTTTAATTTACTCTGAGGCCTTCAAAATTGTGAATATATTTCTTCTTGGATGGCATGTTGGCAACAGATACTCCTGGCTGGGATTTGTGTCTTCCCTTGGTTTATGACAATATTTTTCAAACTGAGTCTGAAAAAGTGAAATCCTGATTTCTCCATATTTTTTTTTTCCAGGAAGACTATTAGGAGGGAAGACTGGGCCTAAAAATGTCTTCTTTTTTCTTTTTGTGGGAGGAGACATTCTGAAATGGAATACTTAAGGGAAGGGAACAACATTGCATCTTGTGTGAACTGTTACCATTTAGTGCTTACAAAGCCTTGTGCAGCTTTTTAAAATTGGAATAACATTTAGGTGAATGTTCTGATTCAGAATTTTTTCATGAGTTGGTAGCATCAAAAAACTACTAAGTGTCAGGTTGTAGGTGGGAATGAAGTGAGAGCTTACCTTAGTAAACCACAATGGATGAAGAACACTCAGAATTTCCTATATTTATAACTTCTTACTTTAAATGTACACAAGATGTAATATTTGGATCCACATTTCATATAACATTTGAATGAACTCTGGATTTGCTGTCTGATCTAGTATTTACAATAGTTTGTACTTCTAAAATCCATACTTGTATATAATTTGCAGTTATTGTATCTACTGTGACTGCCATGTAGAAGGTCTAGACAGGGATTGGAATTTTATTGTCCTAAATTTTATACAAGCCAAAAAAGGTGTCACATTGGGACAGTAACTTTTCCTGTATAATATTCCTACAGCCTTTAGCAACTGAAATTGTTGAAAGCTTTATAAGAAGCTAATAACCACTAAAGTTAATGAGAGTCTGTCTTATGGAGGAGTGTTCCAGCCTCAGCGTCAACCTCTACATTTCAAGTGAATGTAGTATTAAAATTTACAATGTCCTTGATCATGTAACTTGATACTTACTTAGATCCCCATCTGTATGGTTCAGTTAATACTCACAGAAACACGGAGATGAAGGAAATGTCAGCAGAACGGAAAATCTGTCACCAGTAAGATTTATAGTGAATATAGCAGCCTCTGGAAACCCTCTGGCATACAACTTGCAATACTAGCGTGCATCTCCATTATTGTTAGGGCTCATGTTTCATATTCTAACTTTCTCTAGTTATGTGACAGTAGCAATGTTTTCCTGCTGTGAAATACCATAAAGTACCCAATGATTTATATTTTCTGTATTCCTAGAGTTAGAAAATTGTTTAGAGAAAGAAGATTTTTAGGGTGCTTTTGTTGCTGTTGTTCAGTGATTATAGGAATTCAAGATTCTTTCTCTTGGAAATTAGGTATAAAAATAATGAATATTTTAACATGAGGAATAACACCATATGCAAGTGCTGGTAAAAAACATATGATGGGAAGTGTTAGAAATACAATGACAAAAAAAAATCACCAGATATGCAAAGCGTTGCCTGACTTCTGACTATGCTCCAGAAGGTGTGTGCCAAAGCATTCGGGTAGTATCTGAGCCTAGTATGAAATGCAACTCAGAAATACAATCACCAGTGATACTTATTGCGTGTCCGCAAAATAACATTGCAGCTGAAGCACTTCTCTTTGGCCTCCCCAGGCAGTGGGAATTAAAACCAAATTTCCAATTTCTCTGAAAAACTGCTGGAAAGGGGCAAGAGGAAAATCTTTCCTCTTTTGATAAGTGGACAGATATGCAGCTAAGAATGCAAATCTTGTGGCCAGAGGAAAGGAAATTTGGACACTTTGATTGTTTTTCATCATAGTTATGTCACTTCCCTCATAATTTTAAAGAGTTTTGCAGGGAACAATACATGGAAAATGAAGATTTTTTGCAAGACAAAATTCATATTTTAGTTCATAAAGTTTTAAATTTTCAACACTTGTGAACACTAAAAATGCAGCAATTGAAGCTCTTTCCAAAATTCACAATCTGTCTTTGTCCATGTATATTTTTCCTACCACTTTATAGTGGCTTCTACAAATAAATAACTGAGTATATTTGTGATGTGGCTATTATTAATTTGACTGTCTGGCTATTATTTAGATTTACATTCAGAGTGTGATGGTTTTGAAATATTTGTCGAGAGACAATGTTATGGCAAGACCTGAAATATAATTTTTAGGTTTGTTAAGGAAACCAAAGGAAACCACACCTCTCTTTTAACCTCCTCTTGATCCCAGCAGTAATAGAACTGTTACTTAACTGGATAAGAATATCTGCCATGTCTTGTATGAATAAAGATCCTGCCAAACACTGTAATGCTTCCTAATAGTGTGTCACAAGCCAGGAAGAGAACAGCATTAGCACAACTAGAAAAGCAGTTGGTGGTAACCTGCTATACTTCTGCTGCATGCTTCCTACATTATTCGAAAATCTGCTTATGGAACAGGAAAATCTTTTGTTCATGAATGTAGTTGCAATAATTTTAGAAAGTCACTGGGGGTTTTGTGTGTGATATGAAGGGTGGGATTAACTTCACTAAAAGTAAATATTAAGAAACATAAATCTATAATCTTAGTTTTCTAGGTTGTTTCAACAATGAAAATACTTTTCTGACAGATTTCTGACTGTGTTGCCCATTTAAATTGGGCATATCCCATTTATTTTTCAGGCATGACTGTCAGTAATACTGGCTTCCATATTCTTGTCCATACTTAACATCCATCTACCAAGAGTCTTCTAGTAACAAAGGAGTCGAAATATTAGGAAGTTTTGTGTATGCCAACGTGTATGTCAAACTGTGGAGCCATTTAATGACAGTAACAACATAACCCAAGCGCTGTGTGTATGCTGATGTAGAAGGTGCTAAGTTTAATAAAATAAAGCAGAAAGATAGAGGGAAAAATAATACAGAAGGAAAATGAGTACCTAGGGATTCCATAGATCTGTGCACAAGTAGCACCACAGCCAAAAGGATAAGATAGCTCAGCCTTTGACAGTGAACTGACAGTTACTTTTCTTATTTTGTAAAAGGTAATATAATTTATTTTCTATTTCTTACCCCTAGCTTTTAAATTTTTTAAACTGTATTCATAGAATCATAGAACATGCTGAGTTGGAAGGGATCCAACAGGATCATTAAGTCCAACTCGTGGACCTGTGCAGGATACCTCAAGAGTCACACCAAGTGCCTGAGACTGTTGTCCAAACACTTCTTAAACTCTGTCAGGCTTGGTGCTGTGACCACTTCCCTGGGGAGCCTGTTCCAGTGCCTGACCACACTCTGGGGGAAGAACCATTTCCTGATATCCAACCTAAACCTCTCCCAATTCAGCTTCATGCCATTTCCTCAAGTCCTGTCACTGGTCATGAGAGTGAAGAGTTCAGTATCTGTCCTTCTGCTTCCCCTCACAAAGAAGTTGTAACTGCAGTGAGGTCTCCACTCAGTCTCCTCCAGACTGAACAGACCAAGTGACCTCAGACACTCCTCATACGGCTTCTCCTCCAGATCCTTGTGACCCTCCCTTGGACACTCTCTCATAGCTTAATGTCTGTTTTATCCTGTGGCACCCAAAACTGCCCCCAGCACTGGAGGTGAGGCTGCCCCAGTGCAGTGCAGAGGAGGACAATCCCCTCCCTTGCCCGGCTGGCGATGCTGTGCCTGATGCACCCCAGGACAGGGTTGGCCCTCCTGGCTGCCAGGGCACTGCTGCTGTGCTCAACCTGACATCGACCAGGACCCCCCGGTCCCTTTCTGCAGCACTTCTCTCCAGCCTCTCATTCCCCAGTCTATAGAAGCAGTTTCCCTGTCCCAGGTTCAGAATCAGGTTCAGGTTACACTTATTATGTTTGGTGATTGCCAACCATATTGTTAGGAATTTTTATTTAACTCACAAGGAAATAGTGAGTAATGCCACAGTCTGAATATTCCTGTGACTCTTTACTCTCACTCTCCCTCAATTATGAGATTAATTTTGTTCATCTGTAATTTGACTTCAAGATACACATTTCTAAAAGTTCCCCTTAAAATTATCAAACTTCACTTATTTCTTCTTAGGCTATACAGAAAGAGATGGATACAAAGATAAAATATCTGACCTTTAGGCTGTAAAACATTATGAGCTGTATAATGCATAGTGTAAAAATAAATATATCTTGCTACATTCAGACACTAGGGTTTTTTTTAAAATGTGTTTCAAGTGGTTTTATTTTTATCTTAGCCTTTCTGCTTTAGCTTCTTCACATCTACTGCTGATTTTATACCTACAAGATGGATTAGAAGGAACGATAAAAAAAAATGCAAACATATGCAAAATACTCCTCTGGAAAATGCCAAACACTGCAAGATAACCTCTAGCCCTATATATGGATCTGAAAACATGAACAGTAGCTAAAAGCTAAGAGCTTTCTCAAATGACAGGTATCTCACCAAAGCCAGAGTATTCCCTAGTCAAAAGGGAGTCTGGAGAACAAACTGAAATTTTATTATCTGGACAGCAGTAATCATTTAGCAAATAGCAGCATTTGATTTCTAAAGTAACCTGGGATTCAGAGACATTTTCTATATGTTTGGCACTGTCCAAGTACATTTTCCTAACCTTACTCTTTCCACTATTTTAAGCTTTCCTCCTCTAGGGACAGAGTTTAGCACTAGTAAGTAAACCAGTGATTTCACAGGCGCATCAAACTGTAATTGTGATTCAGGATTTGATGTAAAAAAAGGCATGATTGTGCCTGAGCTTTTATTTTGTTAAGCACCTTAAATGGTTAAAATTATGATCTGGTTTCACCGTCTTTAAGATGGCTTTTATCATAAATTCTAGAGCTAAGAAATCAAAAATTGGTCTAGAGAGAACAGAAACATTAGGGAAGTGCAAGCAGTACAAAGAAACAGCAGTGCAGAAATAGTCAAATAAAAGCAAAACTTGGAATGCAGCAACAATAATTGATTTTACAGATGAAATTACTGCATCCTTGGTTAAAATAGTTTCCTCAGTTTATTCCTTTATTTATTTCCTAATGACTTAGTAGGCATTACTACTGCATTGTATTTCTGTCCACAAAAGTATTGTACAATATGTCTTATATGTCTCTGTAAATGTATTGCTGAACACGGAGTTGGGAATATGTAAAGATTTAGGGTAAGAGTAGTACCAACCCACGTGCTATTATTCTTATGTACTCACCTGTAGTAAGCAAAAGCCATTGGCTGTCATAAGGAAAACCTAACACTTATAGGGAAGAACAAAATGGACTGATGTGTACATCCATACTGAGAAAGTAAAACTGGATGAAGAAGGCAAAATTTGTTGGTGTTATGAAAAAAAAAGAACAGTACAGGGCTGCTTAAATGTGATATGACTGTGTAGTTCGACTGGTAAGCCATGAACCACATCTCCAAATCACAGTAAATAGAATATAATGTAGCCTAGGTAAAATACAAATATTCCTTAACTGAACAAGAATTACAGTAATACTAAAAATTAATTCTGTTAAGGCAGGTAGATACGGCAAAAAATTCAAAAAGGTGTCTGTCAAAACAGAGAAAAGGAATAGAGGACATAAAAGTAGGACAAGGCTTAGTTGTATGTGCCAGCCCACACTGAATAATAACAATTAATGGGAAAAAAAGAGAGATTTCCTCTGAATAAAACATACGATGATTTTTGTTCAGAGTAAGCAAAAAATCAGGAATGTAAAAAGGAACCACATACTCTACTTGATATAAATATAACATGTATCTACTCAACAATAGTCTTAGTAGCCTCAAAGTAATAATCATAAAGGCAGGAGTGAGGCTGACTGGCACAGCATCAGGGATAGGCCAGGTGGGAAAAATGTGGAGGGGCAGCAGTGTTGTTGCAGTGCCGTGCTCCCCTTGGCACGCCTTTTGCATCCCCAGTGTCCCTGGAGCTGTAGGCTTTGTGGCTTCCTGAACCCTAAGCCTAACTCTAGTCCTCACTTTTCTGACTAATGTTAATTGTTACCCTTATCCTGTTTTCCATTATGTATTTCCAAAGTAATGAAATTAATAATTTAATTTTTAGATCAATGCCTGGCTTTTTTTATGATTTGGGTGTTTTATTTGTAGATTTCCCTCATCTTTGCTTTTATTATCTGTATGTAAAAAATGAGGAAACAGCTATGAGCAAAATGTTTGCAGACTCTTAATCCATATAACTCTTAGGAGAGATCAAAAACACTGGTAGGGCAGACACTGATACTTGTCAGCTATATCTGCTGTAAATAAACATGGAATAATTTCCCATCTTTTGTTTCCATCTCACACATTCTTTTGGGGAACTTTGAAGTGTTTGAGTGGAGGTTCATATCTTTCCATTGAAATTCAAAAGAAATAGGGGTACATAGAGTTAAAGTAAACTGCATGACTGTATTCAAGAAATTACGAGAATTAATAAGAGAAAATCGGAAACCCCCCAATATAACACTGAAAAATCCTAATAAATCTTCTGTAAAGGGAGATGCTTGTTTTTTCCCTGAAGCCTTTATATCTTTGTTTTTTTTCATTCTTAGCATTCAAGATAGCAAGGTGATTTTTTAATAGGAAAATATAGCAAGATTTTGGCAGTTGCTTAAAGATTTGATGCTATACCACACCCTAATGAAGATTAATGTGGACAAAGTACCAAAGGGCAGCTGAAATTGCAAGAATATAATTTGTTCTATCAATCATCAGTTTATGTCAGTAAATATGTGTGACGTAGTATAGATCTTGAAATTTGTCACATGCTTTAATACTGTTGTTCGTTCTTTGGGCTAATCAGTAGTCATATTTCACATACTTCTTGTTGATGCCAGCAACTACTTCTAAAAATGATTTCCAGGGAGTGATATCAGCCTCTAGTCTGGAAGTTACTTTAAACTAAAATGGTTTGATTCAGATAGTTGTTACAGCTTTATATCACTGACTTCACCTTTCACTTGCTCTTGCAAGCATCTCTTGAATATCCTGTTTCTATATGCTCTGAGAGTGAGAAACTGTCAGGAATCAACTCTAAAATAATTTAAAAGTAGTAGTGATTATTTTTATAGACTCAAAAGTATGAGCTTTAGGAAGAAATATAGAAAATCATTCTTTTATTTCATGCATCTTTTCTGTTAGCATTTTAAATGTCAGTGTTTGAATGGAAATGGTGTATAGTACCCCTATGTTGTCAGCAGTCTAGCACTACAATTATCTAGTCAGAGAACATGAGAAAAAAAGGCAGTTAAAATACAGGCTTTATTAGAAACCCAGAAAGTCAGGGCTATACCCTTCTCTTGAGTCTATATTTCCTCCTAGGATTCCTTTTCAACTCTCTGGGCCCTCACTGGATGGTATTATTTATTGTACTATTTCACCAGTAATATAGTTGTTTGTTTCTCAGTATAAACACTACATTTGTGAAATATATGAAGAAACCTCTAGGAAGTTTAAAAGCTCTTTTTCTCTAATCCTGCAAATTGTGATTTGGCCATTAAATGAGAGCGGAGGCATTTAAATTCCAGTATTTAGGTTCTAACAATCTACTATATTTTTGTTATTTTTGTTTTTCCTTTTTTTTTTTTTCCTTTTTGCTATAGAGTCAACTTATAGCTAAGCAAGTGGATCCTAAGGCTGTCCACAGACTGATGGGCTGCCTCTATGGAGTGGTTGGGAAAGCTCCAAGTTTTGGTGAAATAGCAGGTGAATCAAGTGGTTACAGAAAATCCTGGGGTACTTTGCCTGGTGGCTGCTGTGCTTAATTTAGACTACTCAGAGGGGATAACTGTAAAGCAAATAATTTTTAAATTCTTACCCTTATTCCTCTGTGTGTTCTTTGCCAGGTTCATAGCATGTTAATTGAACTTGGAATTCAGCTGCTTTTGACTAACCCCTTTAAAAAGCTGCAAATTGTCAAGTCATTTAGAAATATTTATTGATATAGACATAGAAGCAGTACAATAAAACTGTAAAGGAACACTATTGAAATGAATGACTGTGCAGATTTGTACTTTCTAAATGTCTTGGATGACAGCTACAGCCTGGCTGAGAAGAGTTCAGAGCCAATATTCAGAGACAGTCTCCTTGAATCATCAAAACACTTGGAGCAATATAGCCTCCTCCTGAGTTTGATCTGATAACCGTAAATATTATTAATTCATCAATTTAACAAAATATAGAAAAAAGTTTCTAATTGAAATAAAAAATAATAATTTAGTAAAAGGTCATTACATTTGTTTTCCAAAAGCATTCTAAAAGCACAATGCTTCCGTGTACCACTTTTCACAATTTGAATTATTATTTCAAAGGAAGATTGGAGAGTTTGATGTGACCCTGTTGCAGACGTGAATTACAGCTGTACCAGGTTTTGAGTGAGCACTTGCCTGTTACTGTCTTCGCATTTATCTATGTATGGCCAACAATGTATCTAGATACGGCAAGGATATTGTTTCCTATTTTGTTTTCTCAGCTGTGGAAGAAACACTGAGGAGTTATAGGAAGAATAGTGCAAATATATGAACTTTCAAGTGATAATTTCACCTCCATCCTTATTAAAAGAGAAAGCACAGTTCAGCATTTGACCGTATCCCCAGATGTACAAGTAACCCCTGATTTCAAGTACACATAGTTGCCTATTTGAGGAAAGATCCTTTCAGTGTGAGAGACTGAGAATTGAAAAATGCAGTGATCCTGATGCCCTCTGTATAAAGTCTATGTTTCAAGTGAGATACTTCCTACCATCCAGTCATCTCAAGTCTCCTCCTTTTTTACTTCTCAGATGTCTATTGTCTCCTGTACATTTCATGGCCTTACACATACCAGGCAAGTCACTCTTTTATTCCAGCTCTAATTTGACAGATCATCTCGCCATGAAAAGTCAGAGTTCCACATCCCTGCTTTTTCTGATTTTCTTTAATATATAATTCACTAGCCTCACATTTCTGTGTCCTAAACAGTTTTTAATTTAAATATTTTCTTCCATCTTTCTATCAACCTCTTCTTCCATATTCTTCTAGATATCTGTCTATATACGTAAGTCTCAAATGTTTAAGATCCATCCATTTCACTTTTTCATCATCAGTCTTATAAACACTAGAAATAAAATATTTCCGAATCATATACCTTTTATCTTGTGCTAATATTTAGCTTTCCTATTCCTTTTTCCTCAGGTATTCATGTTCTAAATAAAAGTTTTGCATTTCCACTTTTAATAATTTCTTTCACTAGAACTGTAGTCTCTTTGTTGGTCACATCACAACCATTATCCATTAGTCTGTCTTCCTACCCTCCAGCTTTATCTTTGCAAGTAAATTAAAGGGTACTGGGAGACAGACCTAGGCATAAGGACATTCTTGAGCACTGAAACTCTCTTTTGCTTATACATATATTTTTGTAATAATTCTTGCCCAGATTCCATCCAGCCCAAATATTAGGAAATTTCGGGGCACTGAAATCAAGTTAAGATGAGCCATGAACATAATATTAAATTCACTGGTTAATTTGGATATGACTACCCTCTTGTAGAAAGTATTTGATTCGGGAAGATCCTAATCCACAAAATGAAAATCAACATTTATTGGTATGGACACAGTCTGTTGGTCTCATTGCAAAAGCTTAGGCCTAGACACATTTAATTTACAGGTGTATATAGTCTCACATCTCTTCTCACTGCAATTCATTCTGAAAATTGCCTATATAGGTCCTACCCATACAGTTCATCCTATCAAGCCTACCAATTCTTCTATGTAGTTGTTGCTCAGTATTTACTTATTTACTTTTTCTTCATTAGACACATAAATCTCTCCTTACATAAATCTACCTCTCCTTTTTTTATATTACTTCATGCATTGAGAGGCTTCCCAGATTCTCTTTCCAGCTGCTCTGTTTTACCTTATTTGCTGCTGTGAATAACCATTTCACCTGAGTGGAGCTCGGAAGGCACTATGTTGTCGAAGGGCTTTCATCACTTCACACATTGCTTCCTTATTGCCTATAATACCATTTGATTAATGGTGATTAATACTGATTTGAATTTCCTGTCCTATTTGGCTTTCCTTTTTCCTTGCCATGAACCTGTCAGAAGTGACATAGAATATGTCTACAGGGGCAACTCCATGCCACAGGGCTACTTCTAGTGTTTACAGAGTCTCTGTACTTGAAGTGATGCAGTACAGATTTGAGTGTAATGCTGACATGCCCGAAGTTTGTTTTTCTTTCATGATGGGATAGATATGGCACCCTGTGAGCACCCTTCTTGCAGTGAGGACACAAGAACCTCATGTGAGCAGTGCTCTGTGCACATGTGTGGTGTGTGCACCTTGGACAGGCAACTTCAGCCAGGCAAATTCATCGCTGGTAAAGACACCACGAGTATAGTTCTGAACTCTAAGTAATCACAGCAAATCAAACCTTGGTCCCTCCTTCTGTGCATGGCATCTGTTTCTTACATAGTCAGCTCATAGGTATTGGTTCAATAGCAGGAATCAGCTCATTTGGTTTTGCATTCCAAGTAGAAAACATAACTGTAAATAAAAAACTATAAATTAATTAAAAATTATATAAGCGTATGCATACACAGCTTTTCTTCATTATACGTGACAAAACATGAGAAATAAAGAACTGAATTTTGGGATCAAGTCCATTCTTACTTTGTTTCCAGCAACAGAAGGTAAGGCAAGATTATGTGAGCACCATAAAGATCTCTTGGTTCTAAGATCTCCTAGTTTCCAAAGTTTTGTGAATTAGGGTCTTCCTGAATCAAAGACTGCCTCTGGTATTTAGCAGTTGCCAACAGATTTTTCTCTCATAGATGCTTCCAGCCTCTTTTCAACTTGTGCTTCCACAGTATTCTGTGGACGAAGCCTTTGCTAACTATCCAAAGGTGACCAGTGATTCTTCTTTAAACCTCCAGCCAAAGACAAGTCCCTGTGACTTTGAAAGAAACAATAATGAAATCACATGACTTACAAGTTGTAGTTTGGTTTTATTCAGTAGCATACCAAAATCCCATCTTCTGGTGCAGACACAGTACAGAAGTACATTGTACCCATTATATTGCAGGCTGAAGTCTAAAGCAAAAGGTGTCTGTCCTCGCAGATGAAAAGATTTCAGGGAGAGTGAGGGAACAGAGATAGAGAAATAATTTGTTGACATAAGGTAGAGAAGGGGAGAAAAATTAAAAAGATGGGTGTGCAAGCCTAGATTATGACTTTTTTGATGATTTTACACATAAGATTTTACGTATGATGTTTTACTGTTTCAGTGAGCCATTTCTGATTTTGAAAAAGATAAGGCATGTCATCAAACTGAAAAAGGTTTCTGATTTTATTAGTGCATAGAAGTCTAGAGCAGGTAATTATGCATAAAAGTATAGCACATAACATTATAGTATTGACATGAAAAATGTCCAGCCTGGAAAGGAAAAATAAGAGTAGAAAATAGAGTTTAAAAGTCTCCTGTTAGCTATAAAGTGAAACTAGAAAGCCCCCTGTGTAAGCATGTGGTGCACTGCCACAGTTTATTGATCTGCAGTGATATCCAGGCCTTGGAGCCAAACTAAGGGAAAATGCCAGTTAATGCAGTGGTTAGCCAGAGTGCCTCCTGAGAGAGGCTGTGGCTCAAGCTCTGGAAAGGGTATCTGATGGTAGTGACTAGCAGGAGCATCTAATGAAATGAGGCATAACAAAGAGTAGCTTGAAGAATAAGGATCCATGGAGAGAAGGTAGTGACAGCTCCAGAGCAGAGCAAGGTGCAGTCAGAAGAAGGAGAAGCTATTAGAGGGGAAGCAAGTCACACCACAGGAAGACCTGACAGTCCTGAACTGTGAGTGGAATAGAAAGCAACTAGCCATCCCAGGCATGTGATGCACTTACTAGCAACACTGGAAAAATAATGTAAAGAGGGAAACATTCTGTCATTCTATATGTTTTTTTTTTTTCTTTTCCTCATTTAAATTCCTTCACCACTTCCCACGGGCAGGCAAATGTTCAGCCATCCCCAGGAGAGTAGGACTCCATCACACGTAACCGTGACTTGGGAAGACAAATGCCATGACTCTGAATGTTCCAGATTCCTTCTTCCCCCAGCTTTATATACTGAGCACGATGTCATATGGTATGGGATATCCCTGTGGTCATTTGGTATCACCTGTCCAGAATGTGCCCCCTCCCAGCTTCTTGTGCCCCACCCACCCCATCCTGCTCACTGCTGGGGCGGTATGAGAAGCAGAAAAGACCTTTTATTCTGCCCAGCAACAGCTAAAATACCCCTGAATTATCAGCACTGTTTCCAGCACAAATACAAAACACAGCTCCATATTAGCTACCCTGAAGAAAATTAACTTTCTCCTGGGCAAAACCAGCACAGGATAACAGCTCAAGCCACTGTTTTAGTAATGGCCTCTTAATGTTTCAACCTCACCCTTATCACAACCAGAGATTTCTACACAGAAAAGTTATGGCAGACCTACAACTACCACAGATGTTTCTGGGGTGGAACATCCCCAAGCTACATCATTGTAATTGCAGCATAGAGGTCTTCCCTTTGAAAATCATTCATTTCTTAACTCTAACTGTAATAAGCTTGAAGGATTCGCTATCATCTCTCCATTAGAAATAACCGATGTCGAAGCATTCATGCACATAGTGGATCGTTACCCAGTGATAAAAACAGTCTCTGTTAACACCCAGGACTCATGCATCATACAAATTGAATTATTTCTAAGGGTTAAAAAGAACAAAGCTATGAAGCTTTGACCTGTGGATCGATAAGGAACTTACATCTCCAGCAATGTGTGGCTCTTAATCAAAACCATGGCTGTTCATTTATACCAAAATAAAAGGTCATTGATGCACTTTCAGAGAAAAGATTGACAACTTTCCAAAACACCTTCATTCTCTGATCCTTAAAGTTTTTTAATGAGCAAGAAATGTACAAGAGGAAGTTCTTCTGACTGAAAAATACAATAAGAACTTAAATAAAAGACAGCAGATATGAAACTGGAAATAAACCTTTCAGTGCTTTGACTGACAAAGCTGACATGAACAGAAAATTTTGTATCCATGTCCTCTTTAAGAGCAGTGACAGTCTGAGCTCATCTGGTGACTCTACTAGGAGCTAAATTTTAATACAACAGACATCTCATCAATCCTTAGGTAAAAACAATTTAAAAACACTTAACGTTTTAAGTAATACATTTCTGAACAAATGTTGTTGTTCTACACAGCGTTAATCTGGTTCTGTATGAAACCACATTTTATTTTTCATACTATCGGTAAATGTTGGAATAATAACCACAATATTTGTACAGTCTTGACATAATTGCAATATCTGTAAGGTAAGTTTTTACGAAAGTTATGCAGCAATGTCAGTAATGAGTTTCAGATTTCTTCTGTCAGGAAATTTATAAAAAATAACCTGCCTTCATGTAAACAGAGGAACACATCTTGTTCCTGTAGTTAGCCAGTTTTACTGTGACAACTTTGTCAAACTAAGAGTTAAATAAAACTTCATTAATTGTGGAGTAAAAACTGAAAACTGATATTAGGTCATTCAATTTACCTAAGAACTAAACATCCAAAATATCACTGGTAAAAGTAGTGTATCATATTTGGGTCATGCTGTATTGTATAGCAGTCAGTATCAGCAGGGAAGTTTAAAAGTGGTGGAAAGTTCTGGCCATATGCATATCATTTCTAATACATGCAGAGTTTGTTTTAATAACAATAAAACATGCATGAATATATTAACATAATATACTTTGTAACATAAAATTTAATCTTCAGATTTTTTGTTTTATGAGAAATAAGAGCATAGATTCTAAATGAGTACAGATTTCAGTGACTCTGGAGAGGATGGATTAAACAACAATAGCAACAAGTGACATTTTTTTAAAAAGTACAATGGTGAAAATGAAAAATATGAAATACAACAAAAAAGGACTAGAAAAAGATTAAAGAAAGCAGGAAAAGACGGATAGAAAGGAGAGTAATACAAATGCCATACACTGATGCATGTAACATGAAAAACAGACAGGAGGAATTGGGATTCTGTGTGAAGACACAGGACTATGACCTCATTAGGATGAAAGGTGAGTGTTGGAATATGTCACAGGACTGAAGTGCTGCAGTGAACGGATATGTGCTCTTTGGGAAAGACAGAGTGAGAAGGCAAGGAGAGGGTGTTGTGACAGGGCAGCTGGAATGTATGAAGCTTGCATTGGTTTGATGCTGGTGGGCTGCTCAGCCTCACAGAACCTCTCATTCCCTCTTCCCTGGTGGGATGGGGGAGAGAATCAAAAGGACAAAACTGTGAAAACTTGCCTGTTCCTATAAGGACAGTTTAATAGGTAAAGCAACTACCACATGCATGAGCAAAGCAAAACAAGGAATTAATTCACCACTTCCCATTAGCAGCCAGGTGTTCAGCCGTCTCCAGGAAAACAAGAAATCTCACATTGCTCTAGGCCCATGTGATGTCAAGATTTTTGGAGTGGACTGCAAACTACTTCCTGACATAAATGATCCAAGGAAGCAACAAAGGGAAATGTTAAGTGCTCTATCTGCAGAGGTATGACCACAGGCACCTGAACATGCAGGGGTGGACCTGCTGGCAAGCAGATCTGCAGAAGACCTTGGGGTCTGTGTGGCCAGACAGAGCTGACCATGAGCCAGCAGTGCACCCTCAGGCAAAGATAAACAGCATCCTGGGCTGCAATAGTAAGAGCACTGCCAGCAGGTCAAGGGAGATATCCTTCATATCTACTCAGCAGTAGTGAGGACAGACCTGGAATAATGGATCCAGTTCTGGGTTTCCCAGTACAAGAGAAATAATGGATTTATTGGAATGAGTTCAGTGAATTGTGCACAGAACTCGACCCTCCTTATTGAAAACACACTGCATCAGAAAGGACAGGAACATCATAACAGAAGAAGAAAAGGGTATCAGTAAGGAATCAGTTTCTGATGAATATTCCCTTATGGCAGACAGTATATCAAGTGGGTAACAGGGAAATATTATGGCATGGAGGATTCAAAGAGAACAAAAGGAAAAGCTTCTTCTGTAGGTGAGTAGTAGAGCAGTGAAGCAGGTTACATAGCTGTGTAGTGGAAGTTTTCGGAGGTTTTCAGAACTGAGATAGACACAGCCATGGCTAACGTGAACTGGTATAGTGTTAGTCCAGCTCAGAGTGGAAAAAGAGACTAGATGATTTTCAAACATCCCTTCTAACCTGTATTTCTATAATTCTATGAATGTCCCATGATGAAGACAACCATTTTCAAACCCATAGGTCTGTAGACCTCCTTTTCTACCTGCTGCTAATTTGAATTACCAAAATCAATCCCTTATGTGATATTCATGAGTCAGATAGCAATGCCTAGACATGACATGTCATTTCATCTTTAGAGAATACAAAATAAACTCTTTTGCTAAGCTGATAAGAAATAAATTACAAGGAACATTACAGCTCAGGAAAATATCGTCCTTTTTATTTCTTAAGGAAAAAAAAACAAATAAACAAGAAAACCAACCAAAACCCACCATAAGCAAATAGACCAAGGCTTAGAGCAACATTAAAAAAAATTATATTCCTTGTAAATTTTTTCAATGAGGTATAGCATTTCTAAGGAATTGAAAATATTGTTGATATAGTCAATCCACTTCTTTTGACTTCCTATTTTCCTTCTTAATACATATTTCTTGTGAAAATTGCATTCTGCTTCCTGGTAATTGTATGTTACATTATTTTGATGTTTGAAAATGCAAATTGTGCTTAAGTAAACATCATATTTCATTGTGTTTCATCTTAGATAAAAAGTTTTGCTCAACCTGATACTCTATATTTTAAAATATTTTTTCCAGAAGTTTAAAGAAATACGTTGGTGTCATTATTTCCTTAGAAATTTTATGTAATTTTCTTTCAAGAGGAACACTTTCTCTCTTGAAATGCTATGAAGGAAATTAATTAAAATCACAATGTTTGGAGATTTGTGAGGGTGACAAAGACCACACTGGCTTCATTAGATTAACCCTGTTTTATACATATGTTTATCAGTTTTCTACACAGTAGGATGAAAGTTTTATTGTAATCGAGAATCTTATTGTTTCATACTCTAGAAGAAACATGTCATGCAAGACATGCCAGAAGACTCACATCTTAAAAGAATTATCACAAATACTGAATTTTGGCCTGTCAAGCCATACTTTGTCCAGACAAAATACACCTTAAATAAATATTTTAGCTATTATTGAATTTCAGTGGAAGCTGAATACAGCAGCTTCCAGAAAATTTGGAATGTAGCCCCATGAATTCACAGTATGCATTCCTGTGGAAGAAATATAGTTTGTTCTCTTGGGACCAGTATTTTCAATGACAAGTCCTGTGAATTTTTTGTGGATAATTATTAGAATTGTTCTTCTGGTTTGAGCTTTACAATAAGACGTTTCACAAAACTTATTAAAAATTCACTGCTTTGTCTATTTTTTTTTAATTGATCAGATCACAAGAGCTTTCACAGAAAGAGACTACCAATAAGTCAGAAATATATGAAACTAAACCAGTTGTTTACTTTCCTAAAGGGTCCAACTTTTCACATACAAAACAAGATGTACAGTTAAAAGAGGAAGAAATATTTGTTCATATAAAATTAAAAGAAAATTAAGTCCAAGAACTATTGTGCTGAAATCAGCCACTGAATCCCATGTAGCAAGACTGGTAGACTGTGTTCTGAGTTTCAGCCCCCTCATTGCTACTTTAGTATTTCTTTTCCCTCACTGAGCCAATAAAATAGCCAGTTGTATGTGTAGACATTTTCTTCATCATTTTATTTTGATTTTCTACTTTCAAACTTACCTCACGACATTTGAAACTGAACAGTAATAGGGGTGTAAAATCCACCTCATAAGGCCACTGCATTTTTTGAGTTATATAAATTCCAGATATTTTATATGCTATAAATAAATAAATTATCATTTGCTAATTTCAAACCATTTCTGCAAAACACATATAGCACTCAGTTTGATTCTCTGCATGAAGTTCAGTCACTGCTGTGTAGTACTTCCTATTCCTCCAATGCTCATAAAAAATGGGAATATAATCTCAAAGACTTGATGCACAATAATTAGTAGAGTAAGGTGATTTGCTTTCAATTTGTCCTTCTTAGTAAATTGTGATATGACATCAGGTTTTTTTACCTTATCAAAACTCAGCACACTTGCTTTTTCCTGAAAATAAGATTTTCTCCCGAAGTCATTTTAGAAATGGCACCAGTACAGGAAGAAAAAATACCCTGCAGTAAAGATCAAGGGCTTAAAATATGTGTTCATATTCAAATAATGTGTTTTGGGAAATATGTTCACTGTAAGTTTGTGCTCCGTGGCTTCCTCCCTGAAGAAAACAGGGACACCACATAAAAAGTTGCCCTGTCATAGCCTGTATTTAAACCTGCAAAATGAATTCATCTCTCACTGCTTCCTCTTGTCTACTTCTCAGGGAGTAACTCCAGCTCTCTCCAGAAGAAGAGAAGAAGGAAACTTTCAGGACATATTCCAGCTCTATTTATGTAAAACAGAAGAACAGAAAAATCCATTCTTTTCTTTTCAGGATGGTAAATTGGAAGGCAGTAAACACAGGGTGGAAATCTTCTGTCATGCCTGATCCTTGAGCAGTGCAGGTATGTACCAGTGTCATGAAGACTCATTTTAGCGTACAAATTAGCTGCTAGTATGATCTAATTCAGTAGAGTAACCAAATCACTGAAATATGAACTGTGTGCATAATCCTTTATCCATTTTAATTGATCCTTTCTAACTCATAAATTTACTTTTATTAGCAAAAGGTGAAAACAGAGACTTTTGATGTAGTCAGTAAAGCTGAGTTCTTTGGCCACAACAATTCACACAAAACCGAAGTCTGAGCTGCTGTATGTAAAGAGTGTTGTGGCTTTGTTTTGGAAAGGAACAGCCTGTAGATACTTCATCTGACATGGAAAACCCTCTCACATGTCTCATATCTGACAGTCCTATGTGGTCGGTGCTGAGACAGCAGCATGACACAGGCTACCATTAAGCTCTAATCCTGACATAGATCTCAGTTCACTGTATTACAGCCAAACACCCACAGTCCAGAAAAAAAAAAAAAAATGAAGTTCCTTTAAAATTCTTACCTTCTTGTATCAGACCACCTCCTAGTTTTCTATCACTGACTATTTTAGCCTCAGTAAGACAGACCTTATGTGACAATAAACAATGTGACAGTGTTGTATAGGACAGTGTTTATACATCCATCAGTCTCTCTGCTCATTGGTGACATTCTGAGCATGTCTGCCACCCTCCAAGAAATCCAGGTCTCTTAGCCTTATTTCATGCACTAATTTTCTGTAATACTTCACTATGCGGTACAACTCTCTGTGGCAAAGCAGCAATAAGTATTCACATTAATCCCTTCTGATTATTCTCTGGGTATGTATTTATGATTGCTTCTTTCAGCTGACAGATAAGAACGGGATTTCATTAAAATAGTTTAAATTACAGCTCCATCATGTCACAAAAACCCACCATCAAATGAATAGTTTACATTGCAATATCATTCTTTTCTGTACAAAGTTTGTTAAGGGCAGTTAATCAAGCCAAAATAAGTAAAATATTAACAGAATAGAGAAGGCTAAAATCCTTTATTTGTTCTTAAGCATGTATGAAGAGGTCATAAAATAAAGCAAGACTATCAATGTCTCATGCAGTCATTTGGCAGGGAATTCTGTGAGCTGCTTAATTTATTGTCCTTGTGAATTACTTGTGGCATTTTTCAAAATGGTCCTTTTCTGTTCTCATTTTCTACACCTATCAATTGACCGCTTCAAGGAAAGGCATTTTTTATTGCTATACTCATCCAAGAAAAAGGGAAAAAAAATTAGTGACAGACCTTGAGAGAAATAGAAAGCAGCAATAACTTGTGTCAGTCTATTTGAGAGCAGGTGAATAAAAAGACAGTAAAACCGAGCTGGTAATATTGCCCAGCTAATACGTTATGCCAACCACAACTTTATACAGTATTAGTTAATGTAGCTTTCACATAACTTCTGGGACTTTTAATGTACCCATTTTCCTTTCTGCCTTAGAAGATGAATCAGTGAAATCTCTCCTAAGCTCTCAATATCAGTATGGTAAATTTTGGTGCAGATTTTGCCTTTAGCTGTGAATCTAAGCTCCAGACTAATCACATTTTTAGGCTGTTATATTTTCTGCATAATATTGCTGATTGAATAGATCCAGAATATGGGGCTCCTCTTTTACCCACTTTTTTCAATACTTCTTTAAAACACTGGCACGTTTTCCCAGAAGTGCCACTAGTTTGGCTGATGGATTGTGAGTTGTGAGCACGGTAGTTGATCTGTTGGAATCAGCTGGAACCAGCTGTGTCCCACACAGGACAGCCCCTGGCCTCTTATCACAAGGCCACCCCTCCAGCCAGACACCCTGCCACAAACCCCTGTCCACCTCTACCCAATACACCAGTGTGTGAAGAAAATTCCTTATTATTCTGTCTGTGAGATCTGGACTCAACAAAAGATTACTTTCCTTTGGGATATTTAAAATAATGTTAAAGAGGAGTTTAAATACAAATTAAAACAACCCTTACAACAAAGAGGTGAAAAAGACAATCAGTCAGAGGAAAGCAGGATTAATCTTGTTGCCCCAAGGCACATCCACTTCTTAATGAAAAAATCTCATATATGTTGTCGCCTACACGACGTTAGGTTTGGCTGATTTTTAAAAGTTTGGAAAGTGATAATTTTGCTGTCAAGGAGGAATTCTGACTCATCAGACTTGATGAACTTGTACAGAGGACTTACTTAGGTCCAGTATGTTAGACTTATTGCTCATTTCAGATCAGCGAGGTAGTACGTGAGTAGGAAGTCTGATATCCTTGAGCGTTTAGTCTACTGTGCTCTGACAGCTTGTGCCCAGGCTGTAAATCAAGTTAAATAAGAATAAACTAATCAAGCATCAAGGAAAGCATTGATTAACTTGGTAAGTAAGTGTAGTCCTTCTGTCCTCTTGCTTACTGAGTTTGGATAAAACCTGAGTCAGAACTTGGGCTACCTTCATCTAGACAATAAGCCATAAATCTTTTATTTAATGTGAGTGTTTGTAGGATTATGTAATGGATGGAAGTGCATAGTAAAAGTATTGATTAATGGCTGTGACAACGAGACCTATAATGGACATTGACAATGCTCTGGAAGTACTTAATGTTGCACACAATGACAAAGTACAACTGTGTTGATAAAGTAGTTGTTGTCAACAGAAAGAGGGGAGGTCAGACAGGAACATAATGTATTAATTACCTCTGAGTCAAAGACAGGCATGTAAAAAAATCTCTCTAAAAGTAATATTTATTATTTAATAAGATGAATTTATGTCCAAGCTTCATTTTTGTGGCTTTTTAAACAATGGCCTGAGTACTTTGGTTCTATACAAGCTGTATCATCCTTCAAAAGTTGTAGAGTAATGTTTTCCACTGGGAACTAAATGTGGTGATTTTTTGTCAGGTGTGGTCATGCATAAACTTAATTCATAGCACCACAGCATCAGCAAGTTTATACTTAAAAAAGAATTATTTTAAGGTCAAAAATATTCTAGAAGCACTTCTGTCACACTAATACATAAAGTACACTGCTAAACAATCTAAAGAACGGAAATTTTAAGTGAAACACGTTGCTTTATCCTGAAAATAAATATTTCTTCTTAAAAATGAAATCCAATATCTTTGTTCCTTAGAGTGGAAACTTTGTACTGAAGAGAAAAGGAGAGCAGAATACAAGACCTTCTTTTATTCCCTTATACCTATACAAATTCCCTTTAGTGTCAATGGGCATACAGTGAATAAAGTATAATAAATAGAGTGAAATATAATTAATAGAGAATAAGTCCTATCATGAACAATTTTAAAAATACTATTTTCAGCTAATATACTCTGGAAATCTTTCTGAGAGCCCATCAAAAGTCCAAGAAACTGTAGTTATACCACTCCTGCTATGTTTCCGTTGCCTGACATGTCTTTTTACCACGCTTAATTGACTCTAATGTTCATAGGGAAAGTGGCAGAAACTCCACTATGTTGAAATTCACATCTCCAAGGCAGAAGGAACATCAACATTGTCAGTGCCAGTGCTACTTTCTTTGTTAGTTTGATGTGAAATCTGGGTAGACTGCATCTCCTCAGAAGGCAGAAGGTAACCCTGACAATGCGAACAGCACTAGGAAGCAGATGAGAACTATAATTTCATTTACAGCCAAAGGAGACATCACTCACTGCAGATGAATGTGATAAGGACCCACATCTGCTCAGGTGCACAGTCTGAGGGCTGTGATTAGTGTAGGTGCCACAAATACATGTGTCAGATACCCCACCTCTAGCTTTTCACAGAAGCCCTGTCCCCTTCCCAGCAGCCTCAGGGGCCATTTTCCCTGGAAGTCATTCCCAGGACAGACACTCTCCACCAGTTTACCAGGAAGAACACCAGCTCCAAAGGCCCTTCCCTTCTCTACACAGCAGACTGTCATATTGCAGCCACCATTTTAGGTCAAGGTGTCTTGTCTCCATTTTATGACAGGTAGCTCTTACTTTGTTAAATATCATCCTGCTCTATGACTGGCTGATTACCATTTCTTGGCATCATCATACCCGCATGCTCTCTGAGACTGACNTAAATCATATTGTATTTAATTAGACATAGATACATTATTTACATAATATACACATCTATATATAAAAATATGTGCTATATATATAAATTTATCAAACTATAGAAATTAAATAGATAGCCATAAGATAGATAGCCAGAGATTAAATAAATAGCCATAATATCATAGGTACAAAATGGCTAAAACGGGTCTAATAAGAGCTAATGGAATGGATAATTAAAGTTTAAATACAAACAGCGAGTCATTAAACAAAAGTAGAAGAAAAGTTCAGTGCCTCCACTTTACAAGGTTGCAGAACAAGCCATGGCATATCTGAAGTGTGGGAACTTCAAGGGAGTGGATGGGTGATGAATGGGATAGGGAACAGTGCACAGACAAGCTGGAACACATCCAAGGACTGCAGACCCCTTTTATGAGGCCAACAAGATCCCTCTGTTGCAGACTTGGAAAGAAGAGCCCAATCCAGTGAGCTGGAGTTAGAGATCTCTGCACCCTGCTGCAGCCCAACAGGATGAACATGCAGTTTTAGTGGGGCAGAGTCGGGCCTTTGCATGGTGCTGCAAGGCACAGGCAAAGCTGTCTGAACATGGAAAACCAGAACAGATGCTAACTTCAGAAAAACTTGTATGGATGGACAATAAGAAAAAGGCACAAAGGGATTCTCCCAAAAGACTGTTTTCCTTTGCTTTCTTTTGGTGTTTGCACTGACATGTACTTCAGGCTTAAAAGTATCATGTAGGTGGACTGGCTGGGACAGTGAAGAGATTTAACATTAAGCTGGTCTTCAGTGCCGTAAGACTAAGTAAATTGTGAACTTGGTGGTTACAATTCACTGCATAATCTTTTGTTTCCAAAAATTCTGGCTATGCAAGTACAAATCTGTGTAAATAATCTAATACACATTGCAATTAGATCAAAACTGTCTGAACAAAACTTAACTTTGCAGGTTTTTCTGGGTGGTGATAAAATTTATCCAGAATGACTAGATGTATGAACTGTTGGAGTGCTCTAAACTACCTAATATGTCTTTAAGTACAGCACCACTCAAGAATCCATATGCCAAGATGACAACATCAATACCAATACCATCAATACAATACCAATAGGTACTTTCATTTTGCAGTGTAACATCCTAGAACTGAGTGCAATCTTTCTTGGTTAGAGTTATGCTATCTAGAGTCCACCAGTGAAGATTCTTCCTTTTCATGATTGGAGAAGCCTTTTGTAAACTGAGACTTCTACTCCTACTTGATTTGCAATGGAGAGCATCTGGCTTGTATCTGAAATAATAATTATCTTCTTCTGACACATTTATGAGCTTTCCCTTCATTAATTTTTATCTGGGAAATATTCACTGCTATGGTAGGGTAGTTTTAGAACAAACACCTGGTTTTTATAACTCTTATCAGAAATTTGCAAGGTTTCAGGCAGGGAACAGCTTAAAATTAATGAAGTGAAAAGCTTAACCCTTTGGGCCTCCTTTTGAAGTGTCTCAGCAATACCCTTTCCAGTAGCTTTGAAGGGTAATTTTTTCTTTTACTCCATATATGTTATTCTCCCTCAGTGACTCACAGCTCACAAGGTGCCATTACTTTCTGCAAACCAGAAGTAGCAGAAAGTGAAATATAGAACAGAAGTCATTTCACCTGAAAGATCTGAAACTTTTCCCAGGATTCAAAATTTATTCCCAATTCATTGTGTTTCTGAATGCAAATAAAGAATGAATTTAGCATCTTTGAACTCCCCTGTGGTCAAGCCTCTATACATTTCCCTGGATTCCTGTTAACAACCTCTAAAAAAGAAGCCTTGGTATTTTTTTTAAGATGGTTCACAACATCTGGCAACAACCATTAAAGGTATCTAGGCTACCTCCCTTAAGTCAGTAAAAGGTACTGTGTGAAAAATGCAAAGTAGTTATTCTGCGAGGGGAACAGAATTTGCCAAA
The DNA here is from genome assembly GCA_013397055.1 of Pachycephala philippinensis. NCBI lineage: Eukaryota > Metazoa > Chordata > Aves > Passeriformes > Pachycephala > Pachycephala philippinensis. Next base: position 143,746 of record VWZT01010722.1, on the reverse strand, counting down.
ATTATTTATCAGCTCATAAAATAGCAAAAAAAATTTATTTGGAAAGTGTACTAGGAACAATCTGAACTGGATTGGATAAGTATTTTTTTAATTCAATCACCATGTAAAATATACAAAGACTGCAATATCTCCTAAAGACAGAATTCTTGACAAATAGAAGTACAGAACATGTTAAATTGATATAAGTTCTAATGCATACAGTCTCATTACACAGCCAAATTACAATAGTGTTCAGCATTCAATTTACTTCTCATATTTATTACACACATAAATAAATATATATTGTTTCATGCAAAAAAAGAAATCAACAAAAAAAACCCCTTTGATTTAAGTCAAACACTCATTTTCAGAGTTAAGGTATAAACCATTACAAAACTTGATATTTGAGGAAGGATTGAAAACTCACTGTCTTGGTGACAAAACAGGCTCTCATTATCTCTGAGTCGTGCAGAGATCTTTCACAGAGCTGGGAGAGATATTGTGTATTCTGTT
>VWZT01010722.1:89302-143222 GCA_013397055.1 Pachycephala philippinensis | reverse complement strand
TTTTTTTTTTTTTTTTGGATAATATTTCTCAATGTATGTAGCTAAAAGTTTTTGTTTTGACATTTTCAAATGACAAGTTTTTATTTCAAAGTATCTCTTTCCAAAATTTATCTATGAAAATCTCATGTAAAAGTAAAGGCTGTCAGCACACATGCACACTGCTAATATATTTAGACTGCACAAGGAGCTATAGTTTTAGCATTTGCTAATCTTTCTACACCTAATTTTGATGTTAGCTGATCTTTTTAACTTTCAAAATACAGTTTTCTATGCTTCCTATAACAGAACAAGAAAGTAAAAATTATAAGAAAATAAGAAGAAAAGAATAACCTCTTTAATCAGTTGACACATCTCATGCACTACCAGCAAAATAAAAAAAAACCTGAAACAATCAACACTCTGTTATTCATAAAGGATTCCTGTAGTCCTATGGAAAGGTGCTTGGTGTCTTCCTCAAAAAAACCATTTCTTTGAGCCTTTACATAAGATTTACACCTTTCCCTTCCACAGATATGTTGTTCTTTTCAATTACAAGGTCAGAAGAAATTCCCATTATTGTTAAACGAATGAAATTCTACCCATGTGCACGAAGTCTATACTCATATACCAAGTCTATATATCAAGTCAAATTACTTGAAAAATCTTTTAGCATTAAAAAACATCTGCTGTTCCCTACTGTGACATGCTTGACTCTGTTTACAAAAGAAAAAGACACACATTTTGCCTATTATGTAGGAAATGTAAATGCAAACACACCACTCTAAGAAATAAAAAGAAAAATAAAAATCCTAATGTTGCATTAGTTCTTTAATTTAATACACAGGGCATGTAAAATGGTTCATTTTTAAAAGCCTACTGCAATGAGAACAAAGATTTGAACAGCTTGATGTCATAAATATAAGTTCCTAGTTTCAGCTGTGAACAGAAGAATTTACCCATAATAGATCAGAACTTTACACCAAAAACAGTAGAGCTGCATACTTAAAACCCCTAATTTTTAAATTTTTCAGTTCCTGCTACTGGACTTGGTTTTAATTTTCCTCTTGCTTCGCTGAAGTAAGTACTCTAAACAGAAACATAAAATCCTGAACAGGCTTAAGATCAGATAGCACTTATTAAATTGCTTTTCTTAGGGAACAAGAGGGTTTATCCCCAGCTAATGATCTCCAAACATACTAACAATTCAGCCAAACTATGCAGAGATCTTGAATATTTCAGGAACTGTATAGGATCTCATGGAAATACAACTGTGCAGTTCTATTTTATTTATGCAAATTCTATTAAATGTTTGAACTAATAACTTGGCCTCTTTGAACTGAAACATAAGTTGATGATTTCATGCTACAATTCCATCTGTTTATTTTATACCAGGAATTTACAAACAAAATCATATTTGTTTGGACTCATTGTGAACTGCCTATTTTATATGTTTGTCCTTAATTTGAAATTATACAAAATAAATTTTTAAAGAATTTCTACATACAGAGCATATATATGATCATATATGTTAATGTTTTGTGAAATGCTTATGAATAATTATGGAAATAACCATAGTCAAATTTAATTAAAAATTATTGTCTCATCGGCAGAAAAAGAAGACAAAAATACGTTTGTGAAAATCAAAAAATCTAAAGATCAGAGAACCCTGATTTCTACCTGAACTAGTAGTGTTCATGTCTTGATTAACTGAATGACCTAGTATAATTCCATTCTTCATTTCTCTTTGCAAATCTTTGCTTACACGTAAAACAATAAGCTTCTAAAGTTAAGAAGATGGTCAAGTTCCATAAATAAGTTTTAATAAAAACCAAACCATAAATGTTCAGGTACTTATCTTGTTCTCTTTTATCTTTCTCTTTTCATGATAATAGGTTGGAGATATTTGTGTGCATATCTTTTCTGCTACATCAGGTGAAAAGAGATAGAAGATAGCGCAGTTATCAGTTAACCATGCTCTGTAACACAATACCATTATGGAGGTTCAGGTACCACCCTCAGTACCCGATCTTATACTAAGTGGGAGAAAGAGTAAGTAATAAGTCAACACTGAGACAGTTCTCAACCAAAAAGAACCTGTTTCCAGGATGTAGGTTAGACTTACAAAGAGCTCACCAGAGCTCATCATGCTCAGGTTATCAGTAGTTGACCTAACTATATAAATTCTAGGTTTTGAAAAAGCCATGTTGCAGACTGCACTGTCGTACATAGAGACACAAACTACACTTAGAAAAAATAGTGTTGCAAGACTTGCATTTCTTACATATTGGTGTGTGTAACACAGTAGGTCACAACCAAACACACAGACAGTAGATCTCTATATGGAGAGAAGGGGTACCATGCAGACTGACCCTGGCACTCCTGAGAGGTGGACCTGTGTAAAACCCATGAAAGGTCAAATGCAAGGTCCTGCACCAGGACAATCCCAAGCACAAATACAGGCTTGGCAGAGAACAGATTGACAGCAGCCATGTGGAGAAGACCTAGGGCGGTTGGTAGATGACAAGTTGGATGTGATCTGGCAGTGCACACTTGCAGCCCAGAAAGCCAGTGGTATCAAAAGATCAAGGAAGGTGATTCTACCCCTCTAACCTGCTCTGGTGAGACTGCACCTGGCATACTGTGCCCAGCTCTGGGGCATGCAACATAAAGGCATGATGAAAGTGCAAGTTGCAGAGCAAGTCCAGAGGAGGCCACAAAGATAACTGGAGGGCTGGAGCACCTCTCCTGAGAGAAAAGGCTGAGAGAGCTAGGGTGCTTCAGACTGGAAAATAAAAAGCTCTGAGGAGACCTCATGGCAGCCTTCCAGTGCCTGAAAGGGACCTGTAGAAAGCAGAAGAGGGACTTTCTGAAAGGATATGTAGCTGATGGACTTAAACTGAAAGAGGGTGCATTTAGATTAAATGTTAGGGAAGAAATTCTTTGCTCTGAGGGTGATGAGGCACGGGAACAGGTTGCCCAGAGAAGCTGTGGATGCCCCATCCTTGTAAGTATTCAAGACCAGGTTGGATGCAACCTTTGACCAACCTGGTCCGGTTTTCCAGGGAAAAGTGTCCCTGCCCACGGCAGGGGGGTTGGTACCAGATGATCTTTAAGGCCCCTTCCAACCCGAACCATTCGATGAATCTATGACTCTATATACTTTGCTTACAGAGTGATAAGAGCAGGATGCAAAAAAGTAAATATGTGGGAGCTAACAATACTTACCAAGAAGAACTACTCTAGCAAGTGCAAAGAGAGACAAAGAGGCTAGAGTTTACAGGGTGCAAGTTCCAGAGATTTTTTCTGCTCAGGGGTCTTGGTAAACTCTAAATTTTTTACAGACTACCAAGAACAGGCCACTAGAACACATTTTTACAGGGCTCTATTTCCAATTTAGTTACTGCATTTGAAAAATTCAGAGGTTTTCCTGTTGGAGTTTTATAGGAAGGATGGATAACAAAAGCCTAAAGTGTTTTGTATCAAGTGCTTCCTTAACATCCTCTCAGCATAAGTCAGCACAGTGACACTCAGCTGCACATAGCTGAAGGCACGTATCAACAGACACAAAAACATGTTCCGGAGCACAATTACTGAAATTATAAACTTTCTTTTAAACAGATCCACTCAGTTTTGTTTATGAAATGCCTTTTAATTTTGATTAGATTTCTTTTGTTTTCTTTTCCTTTATTTTTTGTGTGATTCACTACTTAACGGTTTGGAAACAAAATTCTCCTTTGTTCACACACCACTGGAAAAGTGAGATTTTTAAAAAGCACTGAGTGTTGACCCAACTGTGTCTATTCATGCCAATATGAGCCTTACCTCTGACTCTGGTGGAATGGATGTTTTTATATTTATTGTTTGCCTTTCCTTCTAATTGAAGTTCTTTCAGCAAAAAGGTAAAAACTTCCTGTGAGAGAAGTAAGGTTGAAAAGAATGAATTCAACAAAAACTGGGCAATTCAGCACTAGAAAAGTAAAGAATTAGCAGCTAGGAACAGTGGTAGTTCACATTCTCTGGGTCAAGAAATAGCATTAAGAGTAGTCTATTGAATACTACTCATTTCCTGACCTGGTTTCTCTACCCTTTGGTGCCAGAGATTCTGCAGGTGATTAGCAAGTCTTCTCTCTCTACTTTCCTGGCCATCTTTTGCCATTGCCATATAAATAGTAACTTTTCAAACCCAGTATTTTTTTGTACAGCAGTAAAATTTCCAACACAATGCAAACCCAGTTTCACTTGGAAACATGTAGACACCACTATATTACAAACTAATAATATTAGGTGACAGAAAACACATACGCGTTCAAAGTTCAGCAGATGAAGTAATGGAAAAAAAATAACTTGAGAAATTATAACAATTCTGCTGACAATAATTTTCTTATTGATTTCAATGAAAAAAATACTTTAGTAGCTAATTTGTGGTAAGGTTCATGAGGAAAACACCACACGAATGATTTTCTGAGAGAAAATGTGATTTTCTGAGAGAAAATGCAATTTTCTCAAAATTTAAATTTTCTGCAAAACTTTGTTTTGAGGAAAAAGTTAATTTACATCTGAAAATGAAATTAAACTTGAAATTTTCAGTATATTCAACCTATAATTTTAATATCTTTCATTGCTATAATGACCTAAAGGGTCGCAACCACATTTCTCTAAAACAATAGGCTCTGCTAAGTGTAGGGTCCTTGCCTTGAAGATTTATAGATCCCAGCGTAAACTGGGATACACCCAGCCAAAAGAACAATGGGCATACACATACCTCATAACAAGTCTGCTAAAACTGTAGTGTACCTACCTTTGCCTGGACTAAGGAAAACTTAGATTCAAGCTTCTCCTCAGTCTTATTTGGAGAAACCTGGCATGAAAAATTGTAGTGGGAAAGAGACTGTGCACACACTTGTCCTGCATGTAGCATATTCTTGCTCAGGACCTCTTCCTATACATTTTCAGTGTGGTTTTGCTTTAAGATAATTCTGGTTTCTCTCTCCTTCAAATATCTGGCTTTGTTCTCAGGAAAAATAAAGCACTTTTTGGTGTCTTTAGTTTTGCTTTGGAATAGAATTGTCATATTTATTTCATTACTCATTACAATCTGTTTTGAGCTAAGAAAACTATGCAACATTAGGAAATCCCCTAGCAATAGGTACAAATAGGATAAAACTCCAGTTAAATAAATCTTGAACACTAGCTCTTAATTTCAGTAGCAAATACATAAATCTCTTTTCTCTGTTTTGAAAGGTTATATGCTAATCAGATTATGGTTCTCAAATTTATTCTAATCAGAGTTGTTGCATTAAAACTCTTGATACTTATTTTAAACCCCAAAGGACTTGTATATACTTTAAATTCCTTGAGAATTTTCATGTCCCTTATGAATAGAAAATATACCATTAGCAAAGAAAGCTGTTTCATGAAGTCCACGGGGTGTAGAATTACTAAAAAAAAAATCTGAGATATAGCTTATAAAGTATATTAAACCAAAAAGAAAATTAGGTATATGAATGATGAGGAATGAGCAGGGGAAGTGAGGCATAAAAAGAGAATATTGCATTGATATTAAATATAATTTAGTTTGGGTTGCTTATTGGGTTTTTTTGAGTGTTTTTTATAAGGACATCATGAAATGGCTAATAGGAATAAGTTTAAAGAAACAATTTCATAATCAGGTGAAAGAAAATTCAAAGTGCTTAATATACTCAAACATGGACACAAAGCGTTGACAATTCTAGGTTTCTGAAATAACTGCAAAATGAAATGAAAGATTCAGTAAAAAAGGTTTAAAATTGTGTCAGGTCAGCAACACTGTTATATGACAACGGAATGACAAAATAGTACCTTCATTTAGGAAACAAATATGAGTGATATCTATAACACACAAGATATTAATATATGTCACACAGTAAAGGTTTATATAGAATGAAGATAAATAGAAGAATAAAATGCTGATTTACAAGAGACAGTTCATGACAATAACTTTGTAGATTTCTCTGAGCAAGTTAGTAACTTTCTACAGTGAGAAAATTTATGTTGGCTGCAGATAAACTTGAGTCTATTATTTGATACTGGTGGCCATGTGGGAAACAATTAGGAAGCCAGAAATGCTGGTTAATACAAAAATAATAGGCTGAACAAGCAACCAGTTAAATGAAGAGCTGTGAGGCTAAAAAAAAAATTAATTAAACTTTTAATGGTAAATTGTCTGGATGTATTTTCAGTACAGAAGAATGAAATACAAGAAAACCTGATGAACTGACAGAAAAGTTCAAGAAGGTTGGTAAGAAGATCAGGTTTACTTACAGGCAGTCTTAAGAGAGTGGTTGTGATAAAAATACAGTCCCACTCTCCTTGTTTTCTAGTTTTAGGCAACTGCAAGCTAAACTGACGTGAACTGGCCCTTTCTACTGAGGGCCTTTTCCTTTGAAGATGCCAGAACTTCCTTGCATACTGTTATTGAAGGTGATGCACTACAGGCAGATTCCTGCATCTCTTTCTGATGTCTCTTACCTGTTACTGTACTGAAACTAGATGACAATTCTTTAGGTACTGTAGTCTTTAGAGTGACTAAGACTCACCCTGAACTGACAAGGGGATAAGCAAGAAAACTGATTTGATTTTCTACCAGTGGACCACAAGGCATGTGCCATACATAAAGTGTTTTAAAATAAATCTTCTCAACCCAGTAAAATGTCTTTTCTGTATCTGTTGAAAGGAGTATATGAATCCTAGCAAAAAGTACCAAACTTTAGCAGTACTTTGCACCTTTTAAAGTCATCCTAAAGAATGATTACTGTCCCCGTATAAACAGAATTAAATATTTGTGAAGCAGGATAGGAGACTACCGTTCCACGGTAAGGGTCATATTGTCTCTATACTTAGTGGGAGTCAGGGAGGGAGGGAAGAAATATGTAGCTGGGACATTTGTCTCTTAAATTACCTTCTTGTAGTCATATTGTGACATCTGGCTCCTTTGAGGGAGAAAACTAAACAAATTAGTCATAACAAGAATCAGTGGTGGGAAGTGGGAAATGTGGGCATGGTTTATAATGTACTACTGAGATTCATTAAAATTGGCAGCTTTATCTGATTTCCTTTTCTTCATTTTAGTAACTACTTCTACTGTTATGTTTGTATTTAGAGATAAATTGCTCTGAAGATAATTTAAGTAATTTGATATTTTTTAGATTTTTTTCACAGTTGTCTATTCTTAGAATATTGGATGCTATGTAATCAGCTGTAATAGAAACAAAGTTTTAGTTAAAGTCTTTGCTACTCCATAGCACAATTAATGCACAGATTTCTTGCTGATAGAAGGCCAACACCTGTTTCACAGTAAAAGCCTGTAGTGTAAATGCTTCTGAATTGTTCTGTTAACATCAGTGTGTTCAGTTTGTCTTTCAGTTTCACACTTTGTCCCAGTTTGAGACAAATTCGGAGGAACTTCTGAAATGAACATCCTCTGATAGAAGGCAGGTTACAGCCACCTCTCCCCCACCAGGTTTGGGAAGAAATTCCTCTGAGGAAAGTGAAAGGGAAAAACTATTTATTTAACAAACATACGGGAAAAGAATAATGCTAAATAATAAAACCTCTTGCTGTGGAGAGAACCTGGTAAATTTTCAGAGTGCTTTCTGTGGGTGTGGTCTCACTCTCTCCTCTTCGGAGCTGGGCCCCTCTGGGCCAAGGTGTAAGGTCTCTCAGTGAGGTTCTGAGGTTATGGTGTTCTGAACAGTTCCAGAAGAGAAGAAGAAGAAGCCAAAGTTCCAGGGAAAAGAAAGTTTGCCTCAGCTAGCAGGCTGTCTCTCTCCTGAGAAAAGGAGCTGAGAGTGGGCTAAAAGCAGGAAGGGTGCTTCCTCCCTCTTGCCTCTGCAGCAGATGAGAACCCAGGGGAGGGTGTATCTGTGTCCTTGAACACAAAACAGCTTGAAAGGGTCACCTGGCTTTTCTTCTTCTTTCTCTCAGACTCAGTTTTAAGTGCACAGAAAGGCACAGGATTCATGTCTGGGCATAGAGCAGGCAATAGGGGATACACATCATAAAGTCACCCCAAGACACACTTCTTCCTTATATTGTGTGGTTAAGCTAACAGGAATCTTAGTTTGAGGAAGAAAATGTTTTTCTTGCCCTACTTTTGGCAAATTTGTTTGCTCCTTGCCTTTGTTCTTAGATAAATAAGGAAAGCACTGGACTATAATAGCCATTTTCCTTTCTAAAACAATCATAGATATTCACTTTTTTCACAGCAGTAAACACAAAATATTTTGAATATTAAAATACACTATGATGACCATAGACTCTCTGTGGTTTACTGGAGAACTCCTGCCTAGTACCTTGATAACTGTTCCTTTTAACTTCAAGAAGGTCTCCAGAAAGATATTTTTTTATCATTTTTACATATGATCTGTAAAGTCCTATTCCCCTGAAACTGCTTGAACAGGGTTGATGATGATGATGATGATTCTCTACTACAACATGGAATAGCAGTCACACTCAGAGCAGTTTTTGCAATGAATGTGTTTATTTTACAAATGGACCCATGCATGCTGTGCTTTAACAGGCAAGTGGTGAAAATCTCCTACTGAGGAATGCCCCTAAGCCAGAAGGTCTCCAGGATATCTGATGAGTGATCTCCTGTTGCTTTATTTGGCTCTTGCTGGTACCCATTTCACTGCTGACTGGACAAATGCCATTCAACAATAACATATTCTTGCCCGGAGGACTTGACACAGATGGGTCTGGTCAGATTAGTCTGTTTAAGGGTAAGGAATCAAACTCATGACTTTTTTTATTGATAATGGTATTGTATGTCATACTTTTTACAGAACAGTTGTTCACAGCTGTTCACTGTTTGAGTTTACATTGTACTTCTCTTCAATTTTTACTTCTTTGGGTTTTTTTACCTGACACTCCATATGACTGTAGATCAGTGTATAGAAGCCCAAGATAATATATTATTCTTCTATGCCAAATATTAAAAAAAAAAACCCAAACCACTTTTTCATTTTGTTGGTTTTTTTTTTTTGACAAATGCCACTTTTTATTAACACTTGACTAGTCAGTATGAAGATTATTACATCCAATCCTTAAAAATAATTTTATGGAGATTGAATGTAAAATAATTATTATTCCTACCAAACTGTGACAAAATGTTACAGAGTAAAAATTCACAAATTGCCATGTAATGAGATGGTAGAAATTGGTACACCAAGCTATTTCTCCTTTGACAATATTATAAATTTGGAAATAATTCACTGAAGTCAGTAATCTGATTTAAATGACAGGAGAATAAAGTTGCTATGCTACCAAAAACCCTACCTATGTAGTAATGTGGTAAATTACTAAACTCAAAAAGTTTCAAAAGTTATCAGAAAGTAGTTTTAATTGATCACATTCAACATTTTTCATTCTTCTAATTGTCTCTTTTTCTTTATTGAAGTCATCTTGCAAAAGTAATCTTTATAATCATATGTAAGTAAACCCAAATGCATTCCTGTCTATGGTATCTAGAGAAATACTTTTTTTTTTACCATGAGGTAAGAAAATAAATGTGACTCTATAAGGCATCTTTCACAGTGAAACTAACTCTTGTAAATTGATTTCTTGACTCTCAACACTACAGAATATTACAATTCATTGCCATGATATTTTATGTTACACCCCTCTGTTTAGCAACCAGAAATTAAGGAAATGAACCCAGGTTTAACATTTTAACTGAATGTATCAGGACAGCCAAGCCACAACTGTTGGATTGTAAAATTACATCCCATCCCATCTTAGAGCTCTGTCAGTCTGGATACCTGACTGCAGAAGTCAGTGATCCAGCAGCAGTAATTGAGACAAATATCACCATGTGATCCCAACCATAGGCCTAGGCTAATCTCATCCTAGAGGAGAATGTTAGAATCACTGGAAGTTTTGGTAAATACCTCTGTGAATTACTCCCAGACTGTTGGCAAGTGCATGGGGTATGCAGTAAGGATTTTGTGTCTCTTGGCTAAGGATAATAATTTTGCTCTTGATCATGTGTCATGTAGGTCAGGAACATAAGTGACCTCAGTAGACAGTTATAAGGGGTTACCTCACAGTACACCATACCAGAATTTTGGTATGGCCAGGTAGATTTACTTGTAAAGTAAGGTAAAATTGAATATAGGGATCTAGTTTAATAAATTTCAAATGTGCATGTGTGTAGTTCACTACAAAGGCAGATTTTTTCTAATTACTTGCTCATTATGAAATGTTTACCCAACTCTGATGATTAGTCATTGGTTGGCAGAATTTAATCTTCAGAAATACTAAAAATATTTTTATGTAGATGCAGTACAAATAACTGGAGTGTAAGTTGCCTCACTTTAATGTCTGTACATCTCGGGTCTAAATTGTTACTATAAAGTTGTTTTAAATTAAAACTTGGAAGTTCAAATTGAAAATTGTCTTGTATGTTGTAATCAGTTTTTGAAAAATGTAATCGTAGCACAAGATTCCATTTAAACAGTTATTTCCTACGGTGTAATTACCAGTGAAGAAGAATAGAGTGGCTAAACTACGGTGAGATTGAATTTACCACTGCTAATGCAGCTCTGCTTCAGAGTATTCTGTTGGCTGAAAGGCAGATGTGAGATCTCCCAAGGTTACAGGTTTTAAGTCTCAAAACCTCCAGCAGATTACTTCCTCCATAGCCACATGTTTCAAAGAGCTCAGAAGCTTGACTTTAAAACAGAAACAAGTATTCCTCAGAGAAAGCACCGGTACATGATATTCAAGAAATTTCAACATTAAAACCATGATATAAGAATCAACATTGGTTCATAGAAAAATATTCCAAACTTTTGTCTAACCAAACACTTCCCATGTGAAAGATATGTGTCTCCTGCTTCATATGGTTTTTAATGAAATTCCAAACCCAGATATATAAAGAGAGAGAAGGCTGGAAATACAGCCATAATGAGCCATTAGTAGACATGATGAGAGATATGTAGAGATGTCTATGCATCTCTGATTATCTCTGTATCTTCAGGCTTTTCTTATCCATTAATAGTAGTATCTTTTAATCCTATTTCAACAGTTCATTTTGGTATAACATCCTTATTGTTCCCTACACTTAAGATGACATAGGCGATCTGTAAGATGATGAAAGGAACACTGTCTGCACTGTGTTCTCTGCTCTATTGACCAGGACCAGAGCAGCCGCAAGAGACTATCAAGCATACAGATGTCCTTTCCTCTGTGGTTACCTTTTGCTTACAAAGGAACCCATACACCTTCCTAAAAAGCGGAGTTTCCATAAGCTTAGGAGAGAATACATGTCAATAAAAGCACTGCAGCTGCTGAATATGTTTTTATATATTAAAGCATTTTAAGATTGTGGGTATATTACAAGTAAATGATTTAACTACATTCAGCTGTCCTGTAAGTTGTTTGTAATTACTGATTTTGCTTTTCAGATGTGCATAATAAAGTTCTCATCGTAGCTCTTTCAAATGCAGCAGCAATGCTGACTCTTCAGTACTTGATAGTTCAATCACACAGGATATCTTCATATTCAAGTGATAAAAAAATAAAAAAGAAAGATAGAGGCAGCACAAGGTAATGCATGGTATTATTAGTGGCTCAAATTCATTTGCTTTGCAATGATAGCTACAGTCTTTGAAAAATTTTTATATTTTTAATCATATCTCTGGCAGTAGTAAGAGCTTTAATATTTCAGTAAGTCTATAAAATGTTTCTTTCATACATTGACAAATTTTCCTACATAGTCTAGACTAAAAGTTTCCTTCTAGTCAAAAATGATACCAAAATATCTTATCTTAAACAAGATGCTCACACTGCATAAAAACAAAGCAAATTTTTCAAGTGTCAGAGTAAGTTAATTTGGCAAATACTCTGATCTCCAGTAATCACCCACTTGTACCACAGTTTATGACCATGATATTCAAGCACCTGGTTTTTTTCCATTTTCCCCAATAAAGCACGCCTTTTTTTTTTCTTGGTTTCCTATAGAATCAAAGCATAGGCATTCATGCCCTATATATGTCTAGCTGTTGATAGCATAGCAAAAGAAAATAATTTGTGGAGCCCTCTAATTATAATTAGGGTACTAAAACTTCCTTTGACAAGAAGTATAAGCAGATAGGCTGACACAAAACAAATTGTGATTCTGCCAATTTGTAGGGAAATATGTGAAAACACGATTTTATGAAGTAGCAAGAAATTTGATAGACCAAGAGATGAGCATTAGAGTGGGACTGAGGCCCAGATAAGTAATTACAGCACTTCCACTCAAGCTGAGAAGTGATCATCAAGAAGAGTTCACCCTGAACAATATGTTTAGCTTTGAAGAATTATTTAAACTCTTTTGGTTCTTAACTTTTATTTAAATTAATTTCCTGACAGATGATTTGACTTTTAAAATGTCTCTTTCCATTACTTTTTTTGAAGATGAGGGTCTTCAAAAACTTCATCATTACCTCTTTCTAACTCCCCTTCCATTTCTTCTACTCTTCAGATGCCAGTAGAAATGTTCCTCTTACTTTGACTGGGAAACAAAGTTTTGCATCCTGTTTGACAGAAACAAACTGTTTCAAACTAGAATTGGAATTTGACTTAAATCACCTCAGGAGCTGTTCCACAAGTGAGAACACTTTCCAATCTGCTTTAATTTGATGCCAGAATGTACACATAATCTGAATTAATAAGCTTTTTTTTGTGCTTATGAAAAAGACCAGATACACAGACAAATATCTTTTGTTTACCTGCAGACCATGCAGCATTAAATTGAGTTTCAGGAGTTAATTTTATGAGGACAGGAATTAAAACAGAAAGTAAGGCAAATAAATGCCTTCAAAAGTACTTTATTTTCAAAGACCCTTCAAATTCTCTGCAAATACAAAGTAGCAATAATGAAGACTGCTTTGTATATAAAAGGCAAAGATTTGTCTGTCTTCTCCAGAAGCAAGTTCTGTGATCAGATTTTTACACAATATGCTTTTCTTAAGAAAAAACTGATTTTTCAACTCTCTGCACTGTACAAAGAACATGAATCCCCACCATAGTGAAGTGTGAATGGTTGAATACAGGAGTATTTGAACAGATATCTTCCCTTCAGCACGCTGTATGGTTTAATCTATAGGTAAATACATTTTAGAGAGATAAAACACAACGCAAAACTAGGGCAGGGGTTCAATACATTGCACTCTAATTGTTCAGATTCTTGGCCTGCAAAAGGGTACCCCTGAGACAAAGTATCAATGTTTATATTCTGATTCATCGTCTTTGTCTATTATCTGGCATGAGGGAGTTTCCTTTCTGTCTTAATCTTCTCTGGGCAGAGGCTTGAAAACTTGTTAGGACAGATCACTGTGCCGTTTATGGCTACTTCTGTCCAAGGAGTGGTTTATATACTACACAGCAACTATTTATGGGGGAGATAAAACTGGGCTCTGAATCCTCAGTAGGCAAACCATGGCCCATCATAAGCCACTGCTCATCAGAGAAGCAGAAGTCAGTTCAATTAAGCTGTGCCTTTGAAACCAGCGCTGAGACTGTCTAAACAACTATTAACACTTAACTACACTGAATCTTCTGTACAGTTTAGTGTTGCCAGAACTTCATTCAAATTCAGTGAACCAGGATAATCACAACATAGAAGACAGACCCAATCTAAGAAGTGGCTGTAGACACCAGTCACTTTAACTGTTTTTCTTTCTCACGTAACGACCTAGGTTCACACAATTCCATTAAAAAGTAGGATTTGTCTCACATTTATTCACTTGCTCAAAATTGAAGTATCCAGGTTTTCTCTTTAGCAAGAGATGCCTTTGGAGAGCAAGTAGGTATCTGAAATGGCTAGGCTACTTCACACCTCTGAGATTCTTTTGTAGTTTGTTTTGGTTTTTTAAGGCCCAGAGACTATCAAGAAACAAAATGTTTAGCTTCAACTGTGTATTGACCCTCTAGATAATTATGTTGACTGATATGAAACCCTTCAAAATCTATAGGGCTTTTCCTTATTTTCATAATTGCGTATCTCTAGTCCTCCCTTTTTACTCACATAAGCATTCTGATCTCACAGTGCTATTCCTTTGATTCTGCCATTGATTCTAGGTTTGACAGCACTGGTCTGCTAAGAAAATCCTAGTAGTCCACTAGGGGGACTGAACAAATACTGAAATTCTCATTTAACTGCTCTTTCTGATAAATCATGAAACCTTTTTTTCCTTTGGAAAAAACTTATCTTTTTTTTTCCACTGTTTATTCCAAACCAAAATATGTATCATCTGCCAGCCTCATAGGAAATATTGAATTCTAGTCTAAATTATTCAACCCTTTTAAGTCCTTTTAGAGAGGGATGAAAATTACGGCTTTCACTAAAAAAATGAGATATTAAACGGTTCAAGTTTTCAAAAAAGTTGTAAAAATCAATACAAAACATGGCAACATTTCTGGAAATTGTGTCATATTGACAAGAGAGTCATCAATGGAACTCACATTTAGGAATAGTTTCAACATGGCAGCATTCACTATTTGCTATGAAGAGGTCAGCATTGAAACCCGTGGCTGAGTTAGCACATCCTGAAACGTTCCCATGGATCAGACGAACTGGCATAGTTCCATGTGAGCTCCCCATCTGTGCTAAACTCCACCAGGGTAATTAGAATGTGTTAAAACTGGGAAAATGTGACAAGCCTGAACCTATTAGTGGTCAATGCCATAACTTGGTATGGAAGAGTTACATGCTATTATAACTGAATCCTGAGGTTAGTTATTGCTGTAAATTGCAATACCAACATTTTTTTAAAAGTCTGTTCCACTGCTTTTTCCTATTTAGTTTTACTCAGAAGAGAGAAGGATGTTCTCAAAATGAAGGCTACTGTACAAGAATAATTTCTAAAAAAGCAAGGAACAGCAGCTATTTAAAACAAATGAACATGTAACAAGCTTACAGCACTGTAACAGCAGGATACAGGAGAAAAAAATGCAAAACTAGCCACTTCAAAAAATTGTTTATTAGAGCACTCATCTCCACAGCAGGAAATAAGAAAAATACTGGAACAGCCACCTTAAAAATAATTTATTAAAAAATGCATCACCAGAGATGTACAGAAAGAAAACAGTTTACCAGCCAGCTTAAAATAAATTTATTCAACTATGTACCAGCAGGACATACTATAAAAACTAATATTTCAACTGTGTGAAATAAATAAATAAAATTATTTTCAAACAAGGGGGAAAAAAAGTCCTTTTAAAATAATTTTATATAACTTGCTTTGCATTAGTTGAGCATAAAAACAGCTCTATTCACCAGTGGCTTTGCTCTTCATGATGTCACATTCCCTGGCCCCATTCAAGAAGCATGTCCAATATGCATTTAAACAGAAGCATGTGAGAGGCCCCTGCTACCTCAAGTTTAAATGTTGATAAGCTCACCAACTTTAATAGCTGATATATTTAAATTAAATTATATTTTAAATTAAATTTCCTGCAAGCCTGTTTTGGAGAGGGTGATAAAGCTGTTCTAAATCTTTCTTTTCCAGTCAAGTCACGATTTTTACTGGGAATCTGTCATCCTTCATGGTGCATCTCGGTCGTATTTCTGTAAGGGTGGTACCCAAAGTTGCACGGAAGCACAAATCTTTAGAGAAGCCAAGGACTGCCTAATTACCAGATAGGAGCATGCCAGGGCCTCATCCTACTACAATGTTGTGTCATTCCACTGGCCCCAGTGGGGCTGGTTCTGATACACAGTGGTAGAAGTGACAACACAGTCATTCCAAGTTATCAACTTGGTTTGCCATCAACTGTGTAAGCTCAGATATACTTGTTAGCCCCACAGATCATGGTTACTTGTTTTTACAAACCAACAATGATCAAACAGCTTTGCTGCACTAAAGTGGAGCATTCAGGATCTTTATTCCAGACCATTGCCTCACATGCAAGTAAAATGAACCTCATAAATACTTATGCTCTACATCTCTCACTAGGATTTTTGTTCCACCAGTATGAGCTACGTTTGTCAACCCAGAGAACTTCTTTAATATCTAGATAGCCCAAAGCTCCCCCTGTGTTTAGGAACAGGCTTGGGGCAACAAAGGACACAGTAATTCTGCTGTGTTTCAGCAGACCTAGATTGGCTACATGCTTTATCCATGCATTTCCCAAGCCTTGGAAAGCCACCATGCCTGCTGATATTATGCAAAGAGAAAAGTCAGATTCCGTGACTCCTCCAGCAGCATTCACTTCTATTCCAATGTGCCAGATTTTCTATGGTAGCAAGAACAGGAAACCCCTACCCTCAGACATGTTACTCTATTCTCTGTATCCCTGCCCTTCCCCACTGAGCCCAGGAGAAGTCAGGCCCTGGATGCTCCTTCTTGATGTGGGTGAAACAATCACACTGATAAGAAGCTTTGATCTGTTTGTATGAAGAAAAAAAAGACAGGAAAAAATGACATGAAAAACATCTATGGTCTTAGCAATAATGATGAGCTGAGAATTGAGCCTTCTAAGTAGCGTTACTATGAAACCAGGGAAAACAAACCCACCTTATATACACAGTAACTACCTCTATGAATGTAAAGAGATATATGTGTGTATAAATATAGAGAGCAAAGGAGATAAGAAAAAGATGAACATCAACCAAAGCCTACTGTGTGCAAATGTGGTTATTATAACATATACGTCCATGACATTAAAACATTTCACTACTTTTAGGGAAAGCTAAAATAAATGCAGTGAACCTCTTAAGAATTGATTCTACATACAAGTCAAGCAAAGTTACTATTTGCATGAATAAAGACTTCAGGATCAGGCACAGTCCTCATTTATTTCTCACCCTGTTGTATAATTCAATAACTACAATTGCAAGGTAAAAATGTGTATAAAATTTAACCTATTGAGATGTGGCTGATCACTTTATCAAAAGAAGAGGATTGTGCTGTTGGATTATGTTAAATCAAACTTAAATTTCTTTATGATCTTAAAAACCAGCACCAGAAATAAAGTTCATCTGCAGTAAAGCTGGTGTTGCTGCTTCAGGAAATCATTTGTGAGTGGCAGTGATGATTATAGCCAAGGAAATAGTTCCTAACAAATTATTGATTCTATGAATTTCACTATTTCTTCTGTCCGTGATTTTTCTGAGATCAGACAGCAATTCTCTCAGTGTTATTCTTAATTCAGAATTGTTCAGGATGTCATCACTGAGTGCATCGTGATGTGAAAGAAATTCACAAACAGCTATTCAGATTACAAAACTGGCCTGAAGCCTGTGATTGTCTCTAGGAGTTTCTCAGGTAGCAGGTGTCTCAATTGAGCCTTTTCTCACTGATTTTTCACAAAGCTTTTCTTGGAGAAAAAGTATGTGACCTCATTTCAAAAAAAATGCCTCACTGAAAATGCATTTCTAAGTCTGGAAAACAGAGGCTTAACATACATTATGGGGAGAAAGCTTAAAATATGAACAATGCAGTTTTCTTGACCAATTTCTACTTGAAGTCCAGTCACCTGGAGGCTGTGGAGAAAGCAAGTAACACAGCTGATAGCTTCTCCTAGAACATCCTTACAGTACTTTCCTAATTCACCTGTACAATGGCAAGAAAAGAAAGCTGGGATGTTGAGATCATCAGGTGGTCTCAAATACCATGGAAGAAAAAGGAGTAATCTTTAAGGTGTAAACTGTCTCCCAAGTCCTCCTTTCCAGCATCCTTCCCTCTCCTTTTCCTTCTTGATCAACCTGCTGTGTATAAACAGTAATATTCAATAGCAATATTCAGTAAATAGCAATATTAAGTTCATGGCCATTAGGGGTGACTTAAAACTCTATCTTACACTTTTCCTGTTTTCAAATAGTTTGTATCTACATGAAAATATCAGTAGTGACACAGAACACTATGACCTCAAAAAATAGCAAAATAGCAAAAATAGCAAAGACTTCAAACAAGAGCAAATCCTTGTAGATTAATTTTAACACCCATATCCAGTACAGTAATGTTTACTAAGGATGCCAGGGATTGGTAAATTAACGCAAAAAATGGTGTTCTCATTTCTTCAGCAACTTTCTACTCACCAATCTAATGTTTGTCTGCCTATTGAAAGGAAAATTGTCATGGGATTTCACCTGCATAAAGTAGTAAGATCTGAGCCACCAACATAAGGAAAATGTCAGTGTTTCGGGTATTAAAACTTCCATTTAGAATACTTCATGTCTCAGTGAGAATATTGGACATACCCTTTAGTTGTGTTGTGTACTTTGGCTGTGCACTACCAAATATTCTTTTTCCCATAATGGTTTTGGAAAAGGAAAATGTAATGTTTTGTAGTAGGGTTATTATAGGTTCTTATAATTTTTGATTTTTTTTAATAACAACATTCAGGAGATATTATTGCTCTCCTTTTATAGGAAAATTCTTTTTTGGTTGTGTTAAAAATCATTCATCTAAGGAGTTTAATAACATTCCTATATAAAGAAGTTCTTATATTAATATGTGTAGTTTATGCCACTTCAGCTTAGTTCTATCTTTAATTTCATATAAGCTATTTGGAGTTGATTAACTACTACAGAATCTCTGCCTGCCAAATACATGAAAAGTTGGTGGTGTATTTTTAATCATCTATATTCAGGGCTGGAAATTAATTTTACTTTGATTTTTTTTAAACATCTCCTGATTAAAACTTAAGCAGTCAAACATCTCAGGCATTTAACTTCAATGTTGTGTCCTCCTCTATCAGAACAAAATTGGGCATTTTCCTATACACAATGGAGGAAAAAAAGCAATTACTATCAATCAGTGACTAAGCAACAGATTGGAGTATTTAGAAAGACTCATTCATACACAGATTTGCAGCAGTGTTCAGCTCTTCTGATTAGATTCCATAGATTTTAAATTGTAGCTAATTAGGCTGTCATAGGTTCATTAATGGCTCTACTGATTCAGCACTCCCTCACCTGCATGCATATTAAAGCTCATTAGCTCCCTTGTCTAAAATACCACCTGCATTAATTGCTGCTGATGCACTAGGACTCTTCAGAAGGCTCTTCTGACAACTAGTCTACCTGCTTGTAATACCCATGCCCCCAGAGCTCCTCAGGAGAGCAGGCACATAAAGTTCATAGTGTTTCACACATTGTAATGCTGCAGCTGTTGTGAGGGCAGTCAAGCCTGTTTTCTGCTTAACAGCAGGAAATAAATAATTAGCAATGCCTGTACTGTAATGCTTACCACAGGACCAGTTTATTTGCTCTGGAATCTCACTACTGTAACCTACCTAACAATATCATGTACTAATGAAGTACTGGGGGAGATCCAAAGACATAAATAACCTATTGTGACCCAAAAAGAATAGATGACCTCAAGTTTGACTATGTCTGATGTTCTGTGACCTCTTTAGATTAAATGTTTGGTGAATTATCTGCCATAAATCCAGTGGGCCAGGCCTGAGACACAGTTCTTACAAATCCTTTAATCATTTGTTGTATGTTGGTGTCCTCATAGGTATCAGAGCTAGATTACGTACGACAGGGGTTACAGTCTACATCTGGAGTGCTAAAGCACACCTGTACCCAACTGGAAGACTGCTCTAAGAAACAGTTCTCCCTGGCTCCTGATTTCCAAGCAGTTACAATTGCAGGCAGACCAGTAAGCTAATATATATCATAAATTCAAAACACACTTGGTAACATTACTGACAGCAGCTTGCTTTGCTGAAAGGCTGTTAAATTGCAGACAATGTCTTGCCATGTCATGGATGGTTCTGGGATAAGCAATGGTAACGTTTCATAGAAGGTGTCCCCATGTGTAGTTTTAGATTTGTAATAATTGTGCTCAGGAAGCTTTATTTTTTTCTCCCAGGAGTTAAATATGGCTCATTTAAAAGTAGCTTTTCCTATTTATAGTCATATTTTCGTACATACATACATGATTGTATTATCAATATTCCAAAGTTTCTTTTTTTTCACTTCTTGATGTAAAAATAAATTATTAACAATATTTTGAAATAAATGTAATTTATTATGCTTAATTTACGAGAATTAATTTATTATTATCATTATTTCATTTCAATTTCATTGAAATAATTTAATTTTTTAAATATTGAAATTATAACAATTGATTCTTTATATTTTCTTTCTTAGTTGGTTTATGTGGATATATATATGTATGCATATATAAGCATCTGTATTCCCCCAGACTTTTATGTATGTTACACAAGCAGAAAATTCACAAAGTTTTGCTTGTCTTTTGTTTACTGTAAAGATATTTTGGGGTTGAGAATGAACCATCCTGGCCTCTTCTTTCCCTGGGAAATATTCAAAATATCTCCTGAAATTTCCTATATTTTGCCTAATTTTGAGTAAAATATTTGGAAGAAGGAACACTACAAGTGAAAAAACCTCTCTGTTTCACATCCATTATTGTAAACTTTCCATACAAGCTAACACTTCAGATTTAATTCTTCAATGTTGAAAATCTTTGATGGAACAGAGAATCCCGGTACAGTAAAATCTAAAACCTGCTTTGGTAAAAATCACTGTCAATATATTGACTTAAGTGATTAGTGATTCCTCAAATAAGTAGAAAAATATAGAAATTATTAGTGCTTTACAGTTACTGCTTGAAGCTCTTCCTCTGACACTGAGTTCTTTCTTACCTGTCCTTTTAAAAGACCAAAAAAAAATTAATTATCAGTGAAAAAATCACTATTTGAGTAAATTCTCAGTTTGCTCAACAGGCACTGCAGTAGTTGGAAGACACAGACCTGTTAAAGCTTTTACAGTGGTGTTCCTCTGCCCTTTTTACTGGACACATTCTAGTGTTTGATGACACAAATCACAGTTCCTGTTGTGGACGCTTTTACATCCTGTTAGTTTTTTTGGTTTTTTTTCTTTACTATCATAAAAGAAAGAAGGAACAAAATGTTATTTGGTTCAACCTTCTTTAGGCCACCTGGGTCCAAGCCTTGAGTGAGAGTGAGTGCAGAAAAAAACAAGTCCATATTGTCAGTATAATTTTGTTATGATCAAAGGCAGCATCCATAGTTATAATAGTAGTGTCACTATGGTGAGAAATGAATACTTCAGAAAATGTCCCAGCCCATTAGGGGTTAGTGTAATGGGAATCTAGATAGGCAAGTTAAGGTTTAGGGATAATGCTAAGCCTTTCACTGAATTTTGATCAATACTTTGATCTTGCAAGTCTGAATGCCACTCTGGAACAAAACAAAAAGAAACTACTGTATCAACAGCAGGTGGCTTAAAAATACCTTGCATGTGCACTGAGGCACAGACAGATGGAACCAGCAGAGCAAACCCACCAATGAGGTTTCAGAGCCATTTTGGCAATGTACAAGCATAATCCCTTCTTCCCACCTGTGTAACTGTGGACAGATGTCAGCAGACCTGGGGTAAGAAAATGAGAGCTCAGTTCCCCACTTCTTCTGCCCTATTCATTCCTTGCAGTTCTGCAGAGCTCCGAAGTGTGACAGGAGCGGCTTATACTACAGAACTTCATGTGAAGCAGAGTCTAGTTCTTGTCAAAGTGGTGGCAAGTGAGTAAATGCCTCCTTAGTCTGTATTTTCCTGTAAGTTTTATTCCTTCTCCTTTCTGTCTTCTATTATTAAATGCACTTGAAGACTGAAAACAAAAATATTGGCTCTTTGTTTTTCAACATTTATTTACAGCCTAGTTTCATTCCAGAGGTCATCAGACTTCCTAATTTCTTTGGATTGTATTCTTCATCCTTATGCACAGACACAGCTTTTTTTCAAATGTGGTTATGATCATGGATCAGTTTCAGTGCATATGGAAAAGTCACTAATTGTCAGGTACTTTTCCATTAAGAGTTTAGTTTTCCATGGTATGTTATAACACATACCAAGTAATGACAACTGACAACAATTTGCACCTTTACTGGCAGCCTCAGCTGAGTGACTACAGCAGAGAGACCAATGAATTTCCTTGTCCTTAGATGTGGGAATTGGGACACAGCAGTTAGCAACATGAGAATAGCTGCTGCTTTTTACCAGTCAATGAAGGGAATTTTTTTGACAGTCTAGTGTTTCCAGAATATATTTCTCTAAGAGTTTTTGAAGTATAAAACCACTCAAACCCCTCTATTTCTTATATGTCTAGTGCTGTGTAGAGTTTCTGATATTTCCCAGAAGTGCTGTCTGAGAAGATCTGTCGCATCACAATAGACTTCCCATAGGGGAAATACACAGGTGCTTCCAGCACTGCACAGAGAATAACAAAACATACATTTTGTAAGCATATACAGGATCAAATTGTCACCCAGTGCTATACCAGGAAGACATGTTGTTGGAAAGAATGTATTTCTTAGCCCACAAACAGATTACCATACACTATCCCATGCAAATGCTTTTGTGTACAAATCACAGAAGTATTTATCTACGCTGAACAACAGGATTATTTTCTCCCACTCACCTGCACATACACACAAACATCCTTTTATTTTGGAAGAGAACAGTTTGGAAGAGGACAGTTTGAAGGATCAAAAATTCTTTTTCTCCAAACATTTGCCTTTGGGCACTCCAAAAAAAAATGTTGTGTGAAAGAAAAACCAGAGGCACTCCTAGCAGGGAGGATGTAGCTATTCCTGACACTTTTTCCCATAGAGTTCATACTAAAACCTCTCCTTAAACTTGGGATTAGTTATTACAGCCTGCTCACCAGGGCACAGATAAGAGCCACTGGCTGCCAGCCAGGAAGCACCGTGGCCACCTGCCAGCTGCCTGGCCACTGCTGGAGAGCAGCTCTGTGGGGACAGTGTGCAGGCACACACGACCTGCACCGATGGTTTTGACATGTCCCTGGTTGTGCAACTTTCTGTGGGCCCCAACTGCAGTCTTATTTGCTCCAGGCAGTTCAGTCCAAAATATCGACATTGGGAAATATTGTCGTTGTTCATTAGTGTCAGTGGGAACTGGCTTTGGATTGGACCTGCAGATTTTGCACTCTATTGGAAATGAACATTTTTCTCCCTCATTTTTCTTGGCTTAGGAAGAGAATATAAGGGCCCATTATTTTTGTCTCTTTTATTTAGTGACCTGTTCAGCCAGAATATCTAAAACAATAGACTAATATCTATTACAGTCAGGTATGATGCAAAAACCAGTTTTGATGCACATTATACTTCTATATTTGCTTTAAATAAACTAGAAATGCCCCTACTTTTCTTTTCTTAAAATGTTTTGTCCGTTTATCTTTGAAACTGCAATGTTAGCAGGAAAAAGATCCTCTCAAGTTCCTGCTGCAGTGTCTTTTATTATTCTTACACAAAAGGGAGTGCACAGTGCCTTTGAGACCTTAAAGAAACCTGACTAACAGGACAGGCCTTTGAAGTCTAAAAAACATGTATAATCTACTTTTACTTAGTCTAACAGAAGAACCATATTTACCATGCTGAAGTCATTATGGATTTTAGGTTTTTGTTCTGAGTACAAGGTGTATGATAGTCTGGAGATTATCAATTTGGGATACATTTGAAAGTTGACTTTGATCTCCTTAAAGCTATCAATCTCAGCTTGGGAAGGAACAAAGAGATAAGAGAAACTAGAAACCTAATTTGCATCTGATACCTCTGGAAAAAAAGCAGAGAAAACAGGGAGCTAAATAACCAGAAAGCCAAAAGTCTTGCTCTGTGCACCGCAGGGTCTTTATAAAATTGCTTGTTTTATAGCTAGAGAGACACCCAACAGACTGTAGTGAGATAAAACCCAGCAACTCAATTATAGCCATGGGCAGCCTTATTCTTTATATGGCTCATAAAACTAGGATTTGTTTTTAATGATGAACTAGAACCTGTGTCTTCTGCAAGATATAAGCCAGGAGCCACACAATAGGGGCATTTATTTAGACTTCAGAAAGAAGCCTGATAAAAACTGGATGTTAATTATAAAAGGGAATACAGAAATAGCACTCTGTTAAGAGCTCTGCTTGAAAGTGTGTTTTGATGGTTTTTCTTTTGAATCAATTTCATCCACTCTCTTATCACATCACACCACATCTTCACCAATGATTCAATACCAACATACAAATGCTGCACGCCTTTCTTCCCATTATCTATATGAATGAAGTGACCTACCAGAACGGGTCAGGAAAGCCATTGCCCTTTCCTTTTGTAATTGCATCCTGAAAAAAAAAACTTCTCTTCTGTTGTCTGCAAGGAAATGACCAGGTCAACACGCACTTTTTCAACCTTGTAAACTCTAACATAAAAAAATAACAGTGTGTACATTGGAAAAAAAAGCCAAATGGCAGCACAGCTGAATGCTTTACTACACACAATTCTCCCCTAAGAATAAATGTAAGGTATTTGAAGGAGATGCTAGCATTTAATGCAAAAGGGTGCACAACTTTCCCTGTATGGCACTCAGAGTCTTCAAATGGCTGAAAGACTACAAGACACTGCATACAGTTGAGAAGATGAAGATCTCTGGGGATTGTGTGTGAGTGGATACACAGCACCAGTTCCCCAGCCAGCTCGCAAACCTGCAGGGAGGGATGGCTGCAGCACAGCCAAGCTCTGGGATGATCCAGCCTTCCCAGCACTTCCTCCTGCACCTAGAGACCCAGCGTACCCTGTAGTTCACAATTTGTAAATTCACTGTCAAGCCCTCCAGGCAAACAGTAAGAGCCTTCACGTCCCCATGTATGAAAATACCTGTGGCCAGGAGCAATGGCTGTCTGTGTCTTACACCTCGATGATTTCAGCCAGTGATTAGAACAGAATAGACTCTCATCGACCTCATTTAATTATCTCATAAGGGACTTGCTGGCGGATCAGTGGGCATGAATTGGGGGACATAGAGACACCAACTGAAATCCTCTTTTTACACCCACTGCTAATTGCAAAACTCTCACTGATAGAAATGCAGGGTGGAGGTGGGAAATTTCATCAATTTAAACTAAAAATGGAAATCCCTGTAAGAAAATGAGAAAGGGTCACATAGAGTTAAAGGAAGGACATTTGACTGTCAAGATAAGTCAAATAACTTGTAGTGTATAACACGATCTGTTCACTTAGCTGAGGCAATATATCTCACTTCATTCCTAAACAGCTTCTGGGGGCAATGTGTGTGTGTGTGTGTGTGTATGTTGGGGCCTGAGGGGGGCTGAGGTGGTTCATTGGAAGGAGGGTGTGTTCTTTTTTTTTTCCACTTATGATAGTCTGTAGGTTATTTAAGTCAGATAAGGAGCTTTCTCCTTTTTTTTGTTTAATATTCATACCTTCAAATTCTGATTAGAAACTACAGGAATTTTAATGATATTTGGTCAGTATCAGATGATGCAAATAACATGCTAGTTTTAGTGCCCATTCTTTTGTTTTGTGTTGCAAGCATTCCTTTATTATTCCTCTGTCTTGTGACAGAAGATTGTCTTTCTCTCCTCCATTCTGTTAAATATTTAGTGAATAAAATTCTTGTTGTTTCAAACTGTTCTACAGCAACAAGACCTAAATACTCACTGATGTATTTGAAAGCTGTGTAAGTTGCTGTCTGAAACAAGGATATCTAAGGTGTAACACACTAAAATATGAGACCTCTCTGTGGATGTGGAATTCTATTTCTTTATTTTTATATTCGTTTTCTAAATTTAAAATTAACTCCATCTGGCAGTCTTTCATCAAACTTTTATATATTGTCTGAAGATTTCCATTTATGGAATTGATCATTGAGAATATTTTCCTTCTTTTCCAATGACATAAATCAAGAGCAATTTTGAAAACGTCTGAAACACCTTTGCATCTTGGGAGCTCAACTACTTTTTTACTCATCTTGTCACTTCTGGCACCATTCAAAACTGGGTGCAAAATAACACCATATTGACGAAATTTTGTTAGACTACTATGAATAACAACAAGATTAACTACAGGAAATTTAGTGACCTGAAAATTCTTTGGGTCTGCTTATAACCACGAAGATCACGTTCTTTCACTTCTGATTAGGGCTGATGATCATTTCATCAATATATTTTACTTGTTGACATAAGATATGATGTTTTAAGCTTTGCTAAAAAATTCCTCTTTTTTGATGTGAATAAACTTCAACAGATCTGTACTCTAGTTTCACCCTAATAGATTTTTCTTGCTGAATTGTTTCTAACGAAATCTATAGAACCAATTCAATAAAAAATGTTGTGATTAGTAAAACAGATCCATGGGTAAGTTCCACTACAATCAGTGAAGCATTTCTGTCCACAGCAACTCTGTATTGTAATTCCAGTGCTGGATTTCAGTGAACCACATAGTATGACAATGAAATATAAAGTGATTCTTTTAAAGAAAATACATACAGAAATGAAGAAGAGTAGAGGAAAAGGACTGAGAAAATAATTCCTTAACAACGACATCATTCATCAGGGGCCTGATTCAAAGCACCCAAAAAGCCAGCGTAATACCACAGAAACTGGCTTCAGATTAATATTAGGTTTTGTCTCAAAGATGCAAAAGTTGAAGCACAGCGAAAATCTCTCTATTTCTAGTTTACAGACAAAATGTTTATTTCTTTTCTTGGCATGGAAGACTTATCTAAGATCTACAGCAGTATTATGGATTATAACATAATAAGACCCAATAACTGTTGACAAACAAAAACAGTGAACTACTGATCTCCTTCCTGAGTAGAATAAATAGGTTTCTTCCTTTGATGACTAAAGCACTTGGTTCTTATTAGTTTATTTATCTTTTCTGCCCTTTTTTTATCCTTATGCCTTCTTTTCCAGCACACTTCTCTACTCAAGCTTCAGTACACCAGAGCTGAACAAGCCTAGCAGAAAGCCTTTAAGTTTCAACAGACATGGAGAGAAGATGATGCACTGCAGCAGAAAATTAGGTAAGCTTTATTCACACCCCCTGAAATAAAACACATTACTGACCATGAGGACTAAAATGTGCAGACCAGACCTCCCAGAATGAAAACACATGCATTTCCACTAAGAACTAAATAGTATCTCCCAGGGAAACTCTTGCTCCCCCTGTTCTTGTGTCAAGGATGATAAAATATATCACACAGATTTACTGAGACTAGCTCTGTGCTTGTGTGTAAGGAAAGGAAAAGGACACAAAAAGTCACGCCGCTCTGCACTTGCCCTGCAGCAGCATTCCCATACTGAGCAGTTGTTAAGACTGCAAAGACTGCTGGAAGCAAATGCTGGCATTAATTAGCCTAATCAAACTGGGTCAGGAAAAGAAGAGGGTTATGACCACATAACCTGACATCTTCTGGTAAGAGATCTAGGGCCAAACAACCCTTTTATGATCTCTGCAATTGCCTGGAAATCAGCTGAAAATATTGTTTAGTTCTTATTAAAGATTTAACATGAACCATGTAACATGAGGTGCTACGATAGCATTACTTGTCTAGACATACTGCACAGATTCAATAAGAGAAAGCCCTGGAAACGTAGTAAGTGCAGCGAAGTTTCTGAAATAGTATCAGTGGTTTGGTTCAGTTTCATGTTCTGTTTCTCTACACTTGGCGTTTTATGGAGCTGTGTGTGTATCGGAAGCTACTCTGTAAACCTGAAAAAGTGTGTCAAATAACACATTGAAAATAGATCATAAAAATGAGTTTCTATTGTACTGTGGTATCCTACTCTTACAAAACTAATTCTCAACACTCACCAAAGCTAAATGAACTTAATTTATTTCCAGTTACATTTAATTAGCAAAATACATTTATGATTCATCCTTTTTTTGAAAATGCTGGCCACCAAAATTCTCTCCCCAAAAATAAGTCAGAGATTATACAGTAGGGGGACATTTGTTATAAATCATGCTAAGAAATATTTTTCTCATGGAACCACAGGCTCAGAAACTATCTTTAATTCCATATAATAGAGACAGTAAAAAAGTAAGAGCAACAATGATGGAAAAGAAGGACAGGCAGAAAAGTTGAAGTGCAATCTCAAAAACTAGGCAGATTACAGGGAAGTTTAGCAATGCCATTTGAAATAATCTTTTCCTCCTTTGAAGTCAGCAGTCTTGAGATGTTATCATGTGCTGATTGTGAAATCTTATGTGATCATATTCTGATTAGTTCTTCCACTCCCCATGGATCATTTCTTGCATAACACTGTAAATTTTTCTGGGTTGATTCAGCTAATTATATATAGAATTAAATTGTAATGCAGAATAATTTGTACTCTCTATCTTTCAGGATAATCCCTTGTGGGACTGATCAATCTTATGAAAACAATCTCTTTTTTCTTAGGCGAAGTGGTTTTTTAGTTAGACTGGAAATTCAATCCATAGAGTATTAATATAGCAGCTTTTACCAGTGTTGAAATCAGTGGTGCTATTTTTTTTTTTGAAAAGACGAGAAAAAAAGTACGTTATACTATTTCATCTCAATACAATCTCCCACTGTCCTGAGATGGTGTGTCCATGTCTCATGTAGCACGTGTAAACTGACCACTGCAATGATATGTTGTAAAAGAAACCATATTGGGATATTAGCAAAAAGATTCACTTTCACATTCATAAAAATCACTATTATATTCATTATTAAAGCTTAAGCTGTAAAAGTACATAAAGGCTGCAGTGATGATGAGTCTCTTATGCTAGATATGCATGAACACCTAACAAAGTTCATAGAACTTCTTCCAAATTTCAGTGCAGTCAGCAGAGGAGATAAAACCACCACTACATGACATTTCAGAAAACTTGCAAGAGAGAAGCTGCATCAGAAAGTTTTGGCACTATGACACTGTGGAGCATGCAAAGTGGCAGTTGTGTCTTCTAAGGTTTTCAGCTAATTTTCAAAAACTGTAGAAATATATTGCTGATGAAGATGCAGCACTTCAATGAGTATGCAAAATGTACTATTACATATTTGTGGTTCATCTATCATCACACAACATCTGACACCTTGATAAATCATCATTTATTTCTAACTTAGTTTATGCATGATTTTTCTGCAATGCAGCTGATGATACTTGTTACGGATCCTAATTTTCAAAGGTTTGCAAAAAAGTAGATCCTTATCTAGAGTTCAGGCCAAAGAAGATAGTAGTAATGGGACATTTGTAGCATTTCACCTCAAAGCTAGCAATTCAACTTGGGATCAAATCAGAAGAAACTGAAGTTATAACTATACAAAGTTTTGATCATCTCCACAAAGTTAATTTATGGTCTCCATTTAGTCCCCAGTGTCCTATGTCAAAAAAATAAAAGAAACATATACATCTTTCCCACCCAATTTCTGGCATAATTTCAATGAAAGGATATTCCTTTTATAGGCATAAGCATTTCTGCAAGCCAGAACAAGTGTAATAAAGAAAAATTGAAAAATTTAAAACCTAAATTTAAAACCTACATTTACAGACAACATATTCTATACATTTAGTTTATATTGCAGTCCATGCTTTATTTTGGGGTATGTTAATAATCATAGCAACGACTGTATCTAAATCCCTTGGCGTGTAGGACCCCTGCTATCCAAGAGCTGTAATCACAGAATCACAGAATTGTTAGTGTTGGAAAGGACCTCCGGAGATCATCTAGTCCAAACCCCCTGCCTGGATCAGGTGGCACCCACAGGAATGAGTCCAGGTGGGGTTTGAATGTCCCCAGAGAGAGCCTGGGCAGCCTGTTCCAGTGCTCTGCCACCCTCAGTGTAAAGAAGTTCTTTGTGTTGAAGTGGATTTTCTTGTGTTTTAGTTTATGGTCATTGCTCCTTGTCCTGTCACTGGACATCACTGGAAGGGTGTGGAACCACCCTCTGGGCACACACCTTTGAGATATTTATATGCATTAATGAGATCCCCTTTCACTCTTCTCCAGACTAAATAGGTCCAGCTCCCAAAGTCTCTCCTCTTGGAGAGAGATGCTCCAGACTTCAGGAATTTTATATGAATGAAGATTTTATATAAGAGTGAAGCAATCAAAAACAAGACATCAGTGGTGGAAGGTCTACATACTTATGTAGAAATCATGTGTGGGTGGGTTCAAAACATTGGTGTATGGCAAAGGAATGAGTTTTCAGGCATCATAAAACCCCACATTCTGCTTGATTCAGCCAATGATATTTGGCTGATTTTCTGAGAAAATGAGAAAAGAAACAAAACCTGAAGACAAGAAAATAAGAATGTCCCTTTATTCAAGAAAGGCATGCCATGATTACTTATGCAAAGGAAAATTCCATCGGTGTAAAACTAGAGAGACAAGAGTTATGCTGCATCTTGAAACTAAAAGTGAAGGAAATGTGTTACATGCTCAAGGCTATAGGGAAAAGCTGATCTGAGCGGTAAGGTTTTGTGCATGGCAGAAAAATATGTTTCAATGAAAGCAGGAACAGATTAGTGAGAGACAGTGCTGTTGGGTTGGATGGACATTTTTAATGATGCCACAGAGGCAAAAGTAACACAGAAGTAGAAAAAGTATGGGTATTAACCAAAAATAACTGAGAGCTTGGCATTCTGTCACTCTTAAAGTATTTACACATGAGGAAACAACTTATATACAAAGTATGCTGTGCTGGAATTTCCAAGCATATGCCATATCATCTTTTCATAGGATTGCTCTGGTTTAGCAGGGTGGAGGGGATAACAGAACTTGCAATGCTCACGGCAAAGTTTTTTTTCACAATGGAGTCCATACTGAAACAACAGTAAATAGGTATTTAATAATTCGGATGCACTTTGAAACACACTAAGGAGTTCCCACACACAGTGTGACTTGTTTTTAAACATCACTTTCATAAAAGTCAGTACATTTCAGAAATTGCCTGTAGGTTCACACTAGTCTAGTAGCAGCATAGGTTTCCATTGCACAAATCTAAAATAATCACTGCTATAATACCTATTCCCAAAATAATTCTCCTTCCACAACTCCCTTTTCCCCTAAAGATTAAAACTAGTAGCAAATCCCAGTCTCTACCTGCAGAGAAGGATATGTTTCAAAGGATGATGGCTCTCTTAGGCAAAGGGAAAAGAATAAAGAGGAAGCTGCAAGTGAGCTGACAGCATCAAGCGAGTACATGATGCTTGATCAATGCTTGCCTTTGTCAGAGACGTTCTTTAGGGAAATTTTCCAGTGCAGATGTCATACACCAAATGAAGCGGAACAGAATTAATACAGAACCTGCGAGACTAACAATGAAATTTTCAGGCTTGCTATTCCTTGTTGCTTTTCTTCTATAACTGCTCTTTAAATTGTCTAGATTTAGGAAATAATTAATATACCCTAGCTGTAAGCATTGCTTATTTAACCTGCTTATGATCTCAAACACACATTACAACATTGATCTGGTTTTAATTGAAAAAAACGCCAATGAACTTGTCACGTATTCATATAGAACATTGATACCAATGTATAATAAAAAATGCGGAAATGCTTTTGCAACCAACCAGAATGGCAGCAAGACAAACTTGTTTTAGTCCTTCTGTGTAATTTTTTTTTTTTTTTTTGACCCAATACAGGTGGCGGAGATTGGAGAGAACAGTGATGGAGAAACACTACAAATTTTGTGTTAAGGAAAGGGAATTGTGTAGGGATTTTTACAGCTATCCCCAGGCCAAAAACAGAAATAAGACATCCTTCAGATAAAATGCCATAGAAATTTAACAGATCAATCAATATAAGTGGAGGATATCTAACAAGGAATAATTCCAGCAGCAGTACAGGAAAACAAGGTGAAAGGATTTTCTTACATTATTGTATCAAATCTGACATCTTGGTCATGATCCCTTGCTGATATTGTTGCTTTCCTTGATGCACGTGGTGATGAAAGAGATTATGATAAAATACTGGAGAACAAAAGGGTGATTATTAAATACTCCTTCACACAAAGAGCTGGTCATTGTCTTTTGTGTGTCGAATTAAAATATTTAGTAATCATTTCCACACTTATGCTGTGATGAGCCTTTTTTTTTTTCTGTTTCTTTTCCTTCCCTTTTTTAACAGGATATTTCATTCGTTTCTAATTCAGCTTAGGACCCACTTTAGCAATACTTTCTGCCTTAGATTAATTACCCTGATCTAATTCATTTAGTGGAGGACAGCTGTGGTACGTGGGTTGCCCACTGATGTATTGTGTTAAATGACGCCCATCTGTCATTGCAGCATATCAGCATGGATGCAGTGTCATCCACTTCATTGGCTCTGCTGAGATGTGAAGTACAGCTACAATGTTTACCACTGTTGTTAATTTAATATCTACACCTTTAATAACCTGACTGCTGTCATTTGCTGAACAATGATACATGATGGCCAGCAAACAGCCAGATAGAAGGCATTAACATGACAGTGGAGTAGGCCATTTGGTACAGTTAATTAGAGCACTTCTGGGCAAACTTGCTGTTGAGGGTCTTGTAGGGCATTCCCATGCAAAAATGCCATATTGAAAATAAAGGTAAAAAAATGACTTTCCTGTTAAGAGGGTTTTTGACAAGTATGATCATTAGCCCATTCTCTCGACTCAGAAGTGGTATTTTTTAATAATGGCTACTTTCTCTTATGACTGAGCAGTCTCCTGCTCTTTCCTCTAGCCTGCTTCTTGTCTCCCCTAATTTCTTTTCCCCTTTCTCCATCTGAAAAATGGAAATATTGGGGTTGCACATCCAAACACACACTGTCATTTCAGTGCAGTGGTTTATAGACATGTATCCAAAACCAGTGTGGATTTCTCATTGTACAATGGCAGGTTCAGTCATTTACCCTTTAATGAATGTGAAGTAACCCATTCAAAGGATTCTATCTGTTGTTTTCTTTCTGAGTGGTAAAGGTAACATCAAAATAAAAATTGGTAGATACTTATGACAAAAGTTTCTTACACTGTAGATAAAAATATGAAAATTGATGTTCATGTATTCTGTAGAGGAATACTTTATAATGCCGTAGGGGTTTGTATGTAGGCTTAAATGAAGACGTCACTGAATAACAAAAACTTATGAAAAAAGTTCTGTGCACTCTTAACCCACTTTCATGTATCTCTGCAGACAAAAATAGACACACACATCTGACCATACTGTGGTTATCATTTTCAGGGAGCTGGGGAAACCCGTATGATTGCCTGAATCTGGTAGTGTGTGATTAGTGTTTTAAGACTCTTAGCTGTGTGTCTTGAGCATTCATTCAGCTTTGGAGCAAGACTCCCACCTGTTACACCAACTCAAAAAACCCCAAGACTCACACAAAATAATTTGGAGTATTATTCTGAGAAGAACCTTGTTGAGTCCTTTGCTTTATTTCTTTTTTATGATGCCCTAAATTGGAAGAGAGCCTCAACGGTCACAGGGTGGGAAAAATTGTTCTTGCACATATTTCCTATTCAATTTTACATTGCCTGCAAATAGAAGGATTTGCTGGTGTTTTTAGGGATCTGGGACTTCATGTTTTTTCAGTTTTCTAGTTGCAAAATTGGGACTTTCCTGTCTCAGTTGGCATTGCAGTAAATGCCTCGAGACCTTCATGTACAACACAGAGGGACAACACTGATTGAGGCCTGAGAGTTTCTAAAGTTCCATGTTAGGTGAGATGACCCACCTTCTCCCCAGGCTGGTCTAGTTAAGATAAGCCTGGAAGCTTCTGTAGACAAACATTAAGATGAGTTCACTGTAGTCAACACTGCAGAAATGATATAACTACATTAAAATTGAGCTACTTCTCACTATTTAGTCTGAATGACCCATTTACAACCGGATTAGGGTGGTCTTAGGAATGAATCAGAACCAAAAATGAAAATCCCTCCTGCAGTATGAAGACCTGCAGCGAGAAGCCTGAGGGTATAGCAACAATAGAGGCTTAGAAAGCTCTGTAAAAGAGCAGCTTCATGCCGTTCATGAAAGAAAGATATCGCTCCCCATTTCCCCATACTTAAATAAAGTAAGCCCAGTATCTTCCTGTGGAGATTGCTTTCCCAGAACTTGCAAGAGTTTTTTTAACATGTTCCTGAAAAATAATGATGTAATATTAGCAATGGTCTAGGATTCACAATACTGACAACAGGAGATATGATATATTTTGTAAAGTATATACATTGCCACGCTTTTTACAAAACAGACAAAATAGTTCTAGCTGCAGAGCTAAGGGTTAATTAACATCAAATCTCTTATTTCAACTACCCAAAATACTATTCATATACTACTCTTCTTTTGAGAAATAATCTATAAGAAATCAATGTCCACAAGAATTTTAGTACACCAATTTTTAAAATAAGGGTGTTTTTTATTTTTAATTTAAAATCTCAGATTAGCAGAAACATCATAGAGAATGAGTTCCAACTGATAATATCCAACTGCTATTTTAATACATTTTCTACCTTTTTCCATCATACAAAGAAATATTAGAAACTGCCAAACTGTGAATAAGGTGTCTGTGAAGATCCTGAATGTGAAGCTGAGGAGTCATTCCACATACAAATACCTTTGCTGATTGCTGTGAAATGTACATAGTCAACTATGAATGCAGATAAACAGCTCCATGAGTACAATACAGTCAGAACAAAGCTGTCAAATTCTGCTCCAAACCATTTCTGTGTTGACTATGAAAAATGTACATGGCTTTGAGAAGAAATGTGGTCCCAAACCTTTCCATTTTTAAGGCCTATAAAATTGCACCATGCTTATGTTAGCAAGCAAGAAACTTTTTGTGTGTCCTCCTACCTTTCCCTGAAAGAATAAAATAATATTAAGAATAGATTGCCTTAATTGACTGGGTGTTCTTTAGGTTCAACTGAAAATAAGATTTTTCTTTAAAGCAGTCTTCCTGAGATCTCACACACAAACACTTGGAGACAGACAAATAGGGTCTGGAGAAAGACAAAGAGGCAAGTGCATTTTAATAGGCTCAGTTTTTAACTTATTCCTTTTCCTTTTAGAGTAATAATATATCTTACCTGACAAAAAATATAAGCTAGCTGAGTCAAAGGAAAGCAGGCAGGACTTGGAGAATCAGACACAGGAAAAAGGATTCAATTCAAACCAGACATGCAGTCATTCTTGACTCTCTTTAAGACACGTAAAGGCAACTTGGGTAGTACTAATCTGATTTTAGAAAATATACCTAAAAAAGGCCAGATGAATAATTCCGTAAAGCAAACTTAGCTCAAGAGAAATTCTACCCCCTTGTTCCAGTGGTGAAAGACACTTTCTCCTTGGATTGTAAGTTCTCCATTTATTAGGTAGAAGATTTCTACAATTTAAAGCCAAGAACACTCTGTGGGGCACTGTGGAAGTTATATTAAGAATATGTTTGCATCTATACCACTATCCATGTGACACATCGCTTTTGCCGTTCTTCCCACTTAGAGCTGTTTGTCTTTTACTTAGAAATCTAATGCAGTTTAACAAGACCGAGTGCAAGGTACTGCACCTGTATCACAGCAAACCCCAGTATCAATACAGGCTGGGGGGTGACCAGATGGAGAACAGCCCTGCTGAGAGAGGATTGGGGGTGCTGGTGGGTGAGAGGCTGGACACGACCCAGCCATGTGCACTCCCAGCCCAGAGAGCCAAACGTGTCCTGGGCTGCATATAAAGCAACATGGGCAGCAGGGCAGGGAGGGGATTCTGCCCCTCTGCTCTGCTCTGCTGAGACCCCACCTGGAGCATTGTATCCAGCTCTGGGGTTCCCAGCACAGGAAGGACAGGGACCTGTTGGAGCAATTCCAGAGGAGGCTGCCAAGATGATGAGAGGGATGGAGCACCTCTACTACGTGGAACAGCTGAGAAAATTGGGATTGTTCAACCTGGAAAAGAGAAGGCTTCAGAGTGACCTAATTGCAGCATTCCAGTACCTGAAGGGAGCCTACAAGAAAGTGGGAGAGGAACTTTTTACAAGAACACATAGTGCCAGGACAAGGGGAAATGGCTTCAAACTGAAAGATGGTCAGTTTCGATTAGTTATTAGGAAGAAATTTTTTACTTGATGATGAGGCACTGGAACAGGCTGTCCAGAGAAGTTGTGGTTGTCCCGTCTCTGGGAGTGTTCAGAACTGGGTTGGTTGGGGTTCTGAGCAACCTGGTCTAGGGGAAGCTGAAAGCAAGAAACAGTGCTATGCAATATAACGCAAGCTTTTTCCTAACTAGTCTGAAAAAGGAAGCAAAAGTGTTTAGGAATGGCACATGCATGCATGGGATGCAGCAGGGAAGATACATAAATAGAAAGTAACAGCCATT
The DNA here is from genome assembly GCA_013397055.1 of Pachycephala philippinensis. Taxonomy (NCBI): domain Eukaryota; kingdom Metazoa; phylum Chordata; class Aves; order Passeriformes; genus Pachycephala; species Pachycephala philippinensis. Next base: position 107,112 of record VWZT01010722.1, on the reverse strand, counting down.
TCCCAAAGAAACAGTGATGTGCTAACATCATCATACAAGACAACTTTGACAAAAACGCAGGTCCAATCACCTTTCTTCAAAAAATGTTTCATTTAAGCTGCAACAATCACAGAAATGGTCCATCAAAGTAATTGATGGAACAAAGCACCTGCAAACTGAGGTAAGAAGACTCCGAGATAGAGAGTATCCCCACTAGAAAATAGAACATTAGGAAAAGAACATGAATGCACTAAGGAGGAAAATTCTCTATTTAATTAGAGGTTACCATATGTGCATGGGCATAACTGCATAAACCAGCACAGATAAATTAGGGCTGCAAGTTATAAAATGGCTCCTGAATTTTAGGGTCTCTGCCACTGCATTCCAAGATGAGTGACTGGAGCTAATGGCATACCAGATTTTAGTATGGAATTTTGTAAATTTATAACTAGAACTGGAAGAGAGAAAGGAGACCTATCTGTCTAGACTGTGGAATGCATTAAAAGCACCCTGTGCAAACCTAGAAAAAATTGTTTGTTCCCTTGGCCTAGAAATGCTATCTCAGATTTCCAAAACACGATTATGGCACTGCCATCCTGCTCATAAGCTGTCAAACTGCCTCTTGTCATTTTGCAGGGTTAAATGAATATTCACTCTGACAAATACGGAAATTGAGGATCTTCATCCCTAACCACCCAACCACTCAAGTAACTAATTGTTCTGAGATTTTGTCTCTTGCCCAGTCTTAACACATTAAACTATTTTCTACAAGAAAAGATGTCTTGTGCAAGGTGGAGTGATGTATCTCTTCATGTCCACAATGCAGAACATTTGATTAAGCCATTGCAGAGGAGTCAGAGCTCTTTGATCAAAGCATTAAATCAAACAGAAAGTAGTACCATTGCAGTACTTAATTTTTTTGGAATATTTTGGATTAAAAGAAGTTATTAAGTTCCTTTAAAATGCAATACTTGAAGTGGGTTTTAGCAATGAAGTAGTTAAATGCAATTATGTGCATAGACACAGTGAAAAATAGATCTAGAGCCCATTTTACCAAGCAAGATAGTTGCACACCTCTTGTACGTAATTTGAATGATTTAACTGGGTATCAACGAACTGCTAAACTTTGGAATTAGATTAATATTGCTATTCTTTTCAGTTCAAAGAAAAAGAAAATATGTAACGGAAGAACTACATGGAAAAGACTTTTTCTGACTTCAATGAATTTTAGCTTTTGGCAGTTTCTGAAAAAATGCTTCCCCTCCAAAAAAAAGTCACCCTTGCTCATACATCCTAGCTACTTTCAATTTAACACTGTACATCATAAAAGCAAGAACAATCCAAGGTTAAGAAAAGAAAGTTCTTCCTTTTCTGAAAGAGATCTGGGAACAGGGCAACAGCCCTTGAAAGGGCCAGCTTCCTAATCAGCAGCAGTTCCATCAGAACTATTGAGGGAAGGGGGGAAACAACTTGGAAAATCAATGAGACTCTTTAAATACTTTGTAGTCCCTTCTACACTCAGCTGGTCCATGAAAGTTTAAGGTTAATTTTGCAGACAGCTTGCTGGCTTTTAGAATTTAACATTTTCAAAATACATGCAACCCCTCAGAATTCCTACTTGTATAGGCTACAAAACAGAAAACAAAGCTCAGCAACAGCAAAAATGCCAACACTGCTCTGCTATAGATGCCCAGCCAGGCTTGTTGGTGGCCTTGGACATGACTTGATGTACAGTTAGTTCCTTGATCATTGATCACTACATTAAGTTTCAGGAGAATAAACATATGAAGGTGCACAGAGTGGTATCTCTTTTGTTTCTTAGGACAACATGGGACATGAAAACTTTTTGCAGCAAAGCAGGAGCATCTAAGTATGTGAGAGATAGTAAAGCAAGCCTTTGAAACTTCAGTCTCTCTCTAGGCAGGACATTGAAAATCGGTCCTTGGCCAGCACTGTGGTTCAATCTGTGCCGGAAACCTTGCACATCTCTCTGCCAGGTTTGCATGTATTGACCCTGTGCCTTCCTCCAGGCTTCGTTAAATTTTCCTGAGTCCCACTGCTGGGTTGAGTTAAAAAGAGTAGCAGGTACTGATCATATCAGTCTCATCATCTAATAAACACAGTTATCTGCCCATGCAAATAAGCTAAGCATCACAGAGAAAGTCGTATGTAAATCCCCTGGGTTCACACAGTTTTTGCTGTGCGTTTCCAATGCTAAGTTTTCGTTTTCTCTTTTAGACCCTGGCTAGTGGCAGCAGGTGTTGCATCCTATCTAAAATGACCTGGCAAGATGCTTCCCTTAACCTAAAAAAGGAAAATAAAAACTATATGCATAGGGAAAAGTTATGCTTAGAGTTGTTTGCATGAGAGTTTTATAAATTAGTAACAATACTACTGGAATTGTTAACACTATTTTATTTGTGAGACTATTGATTTTATTCACCTTACTTAGTTGGAATATCCTAGTTGAAAGGCATCTTTGACTCAATGAAAGATTAGTTTCCTAAGAAAGAAGAAAATGGTGTATTTCTTTCTTTCACTTTCTTGTTGTAAAACAAGGCAAAAAAATCCCTCAAAAAAAGAGAAAAAATCTTATTTAGCCAAAACTAAATTTGGCTAATGCCCAGTTATCTGTGTATCATGAACAGGATTCCCACCCACCCTGAAGTCAAATTCTAACTTTAAAGCCAAACTCAGACGTTAATGAAGCATAAAATGAAGAAAAAGCAAGCAAGTTAATATCATGGTCTTCACAATAATTTTGGTGGATTTTACATAGAATATTCTTCTGTGCAGCCAACAATTGTAACCACAGTTAATCTAATTCTGCACAATGACAAAATGAAGATATTTCATAAAATCTTGCCCTTTATGTCAATCCATTCTTAGTACAAAAACTTGGTCCTTTTAAAGAGAAGAAACCTCCTGTTGCCTTCCATGAGTCAAGCAAAAAATCAACTAAAGATTAATTTCCATTCACCCATTCACCCTTGCTCATCTACATGTGATAAAGTCCTTGGCCAATTCAGCTGGGTATAATCTGATTCATAACAATGAATCTATGCAGGTGATGTCTTTAAAAATTCAACTTTTTTATTAGTTGTAAGACTTCTTTTTCATTTGTATTTTGTGATGTTTGATGCACATAAGTGACAAAATACTTCCTAGGAAAGTATTTTCTGTCCAGTGTCATGCTAACAACTTAGATCTCATATTTTAAAAAATCAATGTATATATGTTACATTAGGCAAGTGAAGTTATAACAAATATTTTTAAAGTTTGTTTAGGAGATCTACTGTAAAATAAAATATAAGTAATATGATGTGAACCCTATATCCTTTCCTCTAGAATATATTTCAGATGTGTAGTGTCTTTTGGCTCTTTGGGATTAAGTATATTGAAAACAGGAAAATTATTAAAGGTTAAGTACTGTATTTTTCATTATAAATTTCCTCTGCACAGTAATGAAAACTGAATAAGCAGATTAAAAAGTGATTTAAAAATTAATCCTCAAATCTCTTCTTCAAGAGATTTTGGTCTTCAATTAGTAAGTCAAGATTTATAAAATTCACATTGTGGAGACCAAGATTTACATTATTGTGATGGCTGTTGCAAATAACCTGCGTATAACTGACATGAAATGAAAATATTTCCTCAATCCTATTTTAATATCAGACTTAAGGAGTAAAATAAAAATAAATTATGTATTAATTTGCTCACACTAATACTCATTGGGGAAGAAATTGTCACACTAACTTATCTCAAAAAAATGCTGTTTCTAGAAGACCAAAGTTGTTTCTAGAAAAAAAACAGTTCTGACAGCTTTCAGATATGAGAAAATTCAGAAGTAGGTTTTTCCTGACTGAATTTGAAATACTGAGTAAAATCCTGATCCCACAGAAGACTATGGCTAAATGTTCAATGATTGAAGTAGCTTATTTTCACCTCTTTTGAAGAAAAGTTTATTATGTCTGATGCTTTTGAGAATCTCATATTTTTCTTCCTCTTTAGTATGAAAAATTTGTAGATATCATCTGTCTAGAAAAATCACTTTAACTGGGAGATAATCTTAGACTTTTTACTATTTACTCTTTTTCTTGTAAATCTGAAAGAAATTTCTCCCCCAAAACTTTGACTACTTTGCTAACTAAAATACATGAATGCTATTTTGGTGAAAATACAGAACCAAAGGTCGCTATTACTTTTTAAAAAGTGAATGTGAATCTGTATGTCTTAACAGGATGGTTCCTTTGTACCTCCACATTTTACAAAAGTAGACTTTTTAAAGAAGATATTTAGTTTATTTTACTTTCCTTATTTATATTTAGAGTTAAAAGCAGGGAAACAAAAAAACAAATAAATAAACAACAATAGAAACCACAACCTAAAAAAAATAAAATGCAGAGATTGATTTCCTTCTTCAGGGCTATTATCAGTTCAGTAGACACTGAATACTATAGGTTTTTTTATAGTGCAGTAATTTGTTTTTTTGATAGCTATGGAAGTGTGGTTTAGGTTTACTAAAGCACAACCATATCCAAGTGCATCAGATTTCCTTCCGTTTTCCTATCTGCCTCTAGCAATGTTTCACAATACACAAAACATTCCTGCTCACATAGATAGAGAGAAAATTTACTATGTACCCTTCTCCTACTTAATCCAGAACAGCCATTGAATTCTCATACTGACAGACTGAACTGAAATATAAATAATTTTCTTTCTTTTTTTTCTGGCCCCTTTGTTCATTCAGCTCCAGACCTGGTCAATTCAGAAAAGAAATCTAAAATTGTGAGTTACAACTCAGTGTCATTCAGTCAATGGGGCTTATTCCTACTGTGCTGGGAGACAATAGGAGCTAGGATCATAATTTTCAACTATGTCATCAAAAATTCATCACATGCTTCCTCTGAAAGAATCTCCACAGAAAAAAAAGGTCTAACTTGGCCCAAAAGACTACCTCCAAAGATCTGAAAACTCCAGCTCTGGTATTGAGGGTAGCGTAAGAAGAATTTGGTTTGTAATTTTGATCCATTTCACTACTGCAGTAAAAAAATGAGGCATCTCACTTCTTCTGCTTGTACTCCAGACTTTGTCACCCAGAGGCAGACCTGCCTAGAAGGTAGGTAGCCTTGTTAGTGTGTAATGTTGTGCCTAAATGTATATATTGTCTCCAAACCCATCAGATTAAGTAACTGAATGGTGAAAGACGGGGTTTAATGTTCTGGACATGGCAACATACACATACGCCTTGCAAACAAGCTGGTTTATGGTTAGTGACTCAAACCCCAGACAGAGAACTCAGGTCATTTTTAAACAACCACACTAAAACTCCCAAGATAGCAAGAAACATGATGTTTTTCCCCGTGGGAGTTTAGGGTAAAAAGACCCCCACCATTGCATAATGTAGTCTAATTTCCAATATTGTAATAATATTTCCTTAATTTCAACCATAATGAGTCCATTAACACATCCTTGGTGGGACTACACCCTCCAAAAAAGGCTTATTTGAAGATGGTAGGAGAGGGACAACCCACCATTTCATTTGATTCTTTATTCAACAATTAAACACCATTACTGTAAAAAAAACCCTGTCTTATTTTGGAAAACAAAAATAGTTCAGCCTAGTTTTCCTCTTTTGGAGTATAAATCTGTGTCTATTTTCTATACCTCCTTCAAAAGCATTTTTATTCTATTAATTTAAATTTGTACAAAGGAAGTGATTGAAGGAAAAGTAAAAAGAAAACTGAAAAAACAACCCCAAAATCATTCTTTTGTAACAGTTTAACTCTTCTTTGGAGATAAAAGATCAGATTTACCACAACAAACTTAAAACAACATTTACCATTTATATTTTCCAGCACAATTTTGTATTTAGGTAGAACTCCTCTTGACTTCAGAATGGAGCCATAAGAAATCTTGCTGTGAAGCAGAGTCTCACCTACTTCGGTTTAAACCTGAGTGTTTGAAATCCTACAGCTTTAGTTAGATAGCCAGAGTGGTTGAAGACTATTCTTCAGCCACTCTTCAGCCACTTACTTTCTCCCTGAACACTCTAGTTATGTTTCTTGATAAAAAGGGCAGTAAGAGTCCAGTCAAACCTTTATATTTTATATGTACAGGTGACATATTTTGGCAAAAGATGGGGAAAAAACGTACAGTCACATTTGAAATGTACTGTGGATGATTAAAAGGAATCTGTAGGGCACAATTGCTTTATCAAAAAGACGTAAGACCTGGCTGTCTAAATCAGCACAGTGCTAGGGATAGAAAATCAGTGACGGAATGCAGGATTCAGAGAAGAGAACATTGCCCTATTTACCAAGGAATTATGAAGCATGCAACTCATTGTAAAGTATTGATTGTTTTAAGGCTTTTTGCTACCCTATCTTTGTATTATCAGGAAAAGCAACTATCTTGAAATGACAACCTTGAAATGATTTGGAAAAAAAAGCATGTAACCTTTTGGTTTTGACATCATGAAAGGAGGTCAGTAAGTCATGAAACTACTTTGGCCCTTAAATGTTTTCTCCTTGAAACATTAGTCCAACTTGAATGCTGTATCCTTTCATGCAAAAACAGTAAGTCTTATTCTCTAGAGAGAAGGTGAATGGCAAAGAGCACTGTGTGTTTGCATTTGCTGAAAGTGCACAGCCAAATAGCCAAATTAAAAATATTCCTGCAAATGTGTTACTGTGCCTGTTTATTTCCCAAACTTCCAAAATTTAACAAGTATCAAAGTGGACAAGTTGTACTGAAAGAAATGTCTAATCTTAAATTAGGGATGTACAAATATATGAGATACATGGGGAAGAACCTCCATTGAGGAGGCTTTGTCTTCTATGTACTACACTTAATGCCTGAATGATTAATTCAGAGTAATTACTTAAATTCTAGATATCTAATTTTAATGAAATTATTTTTATCTGGAGTGGCTAGATTTACAAATTCTCTAATCTTTTTTTTTAGATCCATCAATGTTCTAATTACCTATAACATCATTTGATGCAGAGAACAATTTCATCATGTGCCACTGTTTTTGGATGGCTGAACATAGCTCTGAATTAGGCACAATTACTGTGTCTGATGATATAAGCCTAAACCAGTTGGACCTGTGAGTGGTTATATCAGTGCAAGAGGAATATGTTGCCTTTTGAAATTGCCTTTTGAAATAAGTTCCATGGGCTCAATTTCACATGTGACAGAACAGTTAAACAAGTGCACTTTGTCTATATAAAACCTTTTGTTTAACAGAACTTCTCTATCATTTCGTATTGTTTACCCTCTGTGAATCTGTACCTGATTTTCTGCATGTTGGGGCTATTCTGTTCCAAATATATGAGTTTTACTAGAGTTATGTTACTATGTGTACGAATCAAAATGGAAATTTTGTCTTTTGTATTGTGTTTCTAGGGGTTTTTTGGGTTTTTTTTCTTTCAGAAATGGCAGTGGTGATTCTTTCTTTTCCCAATCCCCTAAAATATTTTTTTTCTCATGGCCCTTCCATGTTCTGCCAATCCAGTCCACAAATCTAACACACCCTAACTGTCTGTATTAGTTATCATATTTAATCTTGCTACTGTGAAAAAATCTGAAAAGTCTTTATTGTCATGATCTCTCTCTTAGCTCAAACAAGGGTTATGAGAGTGATTTTTTTCCTTCCACAAAGACAATTCAAACTCTAAAGGACAACTGGAAATAAAAAGACTGAAGTCAGTGATGACATGACTATGATTTGTGCTGCCAAAAGCCTTTAAGGAGTTCTAAGAAACATCATTTTTAAAGAGCACTAAAGCATTTTGTCTTTCCTTGTAAATTCAAAGCGCACAAGCTTTCCTGTTCCCTTGACCTAGCACTTGCACATTTCATCTTACCCAGGATTTCTAGTAGATCAAGAACACTGATTGAAGTCCTGTGGGCTGTTGCTGGTTCAGTAACACATTCTACATTCTGACAGGAAATAAAACCCTATCATTTTCTATTGTGCTGTTTCCATGTGCACAAACGATAAAAGAAATTAAGATTTCTAAATGTTATTTATTCCATGAACTTGGGAAGGTGCAATAGAAAGGAATACAAATAAGACACCTCTCAGCAAGATTGCACTCGATACGGAAAACACAAGTTACTTCATTATCACAGAAATAGACTGCAATATCTGCCTAAGGTGGTAATGGCTCTTCCTAAGCTCGCTTAAAATTCAAACACAAATGTCAAATTGCAATGTCTTTCAAGAAAGCTGCATCTTACGTGAAATTTATTCATGTAAGTTTTAAGAAATATCCCTTAGGGAAACAGAGCTTAAATTTTTTTATTGCTTCAGAAAAAACAGGAAGCTATCTATGGGGCTAGAAACATAAGACCCAAGAGAAAGAAAAGAAGGACTTGCAAATGGCACTGAATCCCAAAGCAGGCACTTTTAAAACTGGTAATTCACTCAGTTCTTACTGTTTTAACCTTCTAATTTTCTCTTATTTCCCAAACTGAAATAGACCCTCTCTGCTTTTCAGATCAGGCACAGAAGGGTTTATATTTTATAGTAATAATACTCAAAAAGCAATTCAGATATGAGTGAACACTGTAGCTTATGTTTTCTAAATAATTTGTGGCAATCCTTTCAAAGCAATTCACATAACCTGCGTATTTGTGTGGATTGCTTACCCTCAGACAATGGCAAACCCCCACAGTGCATAACCCCAAACCAAAATGGCAATAACTGTAAGACAGTAATAGCTAATTTTATCTGGTATAAACGAAAAGGGACTTTAGAGGATTAAGTATTGTGACAGTTGTCCAATTGTTTTCAAACTGAAACTGCATTTTAAACACGTCCTCTGAACTGTTTATAGGAATCTGGTTTCCAGAAGTCATTACTGACCAACATTTCTTAATGGCAGAGACAGAGCTTTTACACATGCTAAGGGCGAAGCTTTCAAAATGCCTGCTCTCCTGTGATATCTTTCTACAAATATAGATGGGATTTGGACAAACAGCATATGCATTTTTAAATGAAGAGAAAGAAGAAGAAATGGTAATAAAAAAACAACAATCAGAATTAAAGGGAAAGAAAGACAAAACCTACATGTAAGTACCATTTTGCATATTTTAATCAGTGCTCAAGAAAATTATGTTCACTTTAAGGGGGGAAGACTCTAGTCCAGTGTGAAGTTAATACTGCAGTGTGACAATTATTTTTAAACATTAGATTCAATTGAATCAAGCACAGTTGTTTAAATTAAGAAGCTTAATGACAGAATTTTCATTAACCACAAGTCTCAAAGGCAAATGATTTTTAAATTATTTCAGAGATTTATTTTATCTGTAAAACCTCATAACCTGCTTTTATGTTATTCACTCTTACAAAAAGCTATTGAATGAATTCTAAAAAAATAGAAAACATTTAATATTGTAAACAATTTACATGCAATCAAATAAAGAAATGGTGCAGTGCTAAATTTAAAGTATGACCTTTTATAATCTTGCAGAATCCCTCTGAATTACAAATCATTTTTGATCTTCTTACTACCATACCTTCAAACCAATAGTCATCACTTGCTTTCATCAAATATTTTTTAGCATAGCCTAATGCCATTCAAGTGCTAGGAAGGTATTTTCAGCAAGATGCAAACAAGTAATAACAGGAAAGTTCACTGTGCAATAGTTAGAAGTTACTGACTCTACATGGAGAAAATTATCCTTGTTCAACAACCCTTTTCACAGGTGAATGCCTGATTATGTAAACATCAGTTTATGAAAACATCAGGGTAATTTTAAGTCTGTAAACAGGACTATAGGAGCAAATTACAAAGGCATGTAATTTATCTGGTTGGAGCCTAGAAGTTGGCCAGAACACAGTAGTAACTCAAATAGAAAAGAGTATGTTAGATACTTTACAGTATTGCAATCAAACCTAATATTTTGAATTTAGGATGAATCTTACTTAACTTTACCTATCATAAAAATTAGAGTGTCATTTAAAGTTCATCATCACGGTTCCTATAATAACCATAGAAAGAGGTACACATCTCAAAAGAATACCTTCGTGTAGATGGATAACATCATGACAACTTAGTTTCAGACCAGGTAAGATGAATCCCCAGTCACACCTATTTCATATACAAGGGGACTGACGATAACAAAACACCACTATACCAAGAAGACAGAAAACATTTAGAAGAAGCAACTTTAAAATATATTCATTTTATAGACTGCTCAGAAAATATTTACATTCTACCATCATAGAAAGACTAGAGAAATTATAACTATTGCCACAGTATCACAGCTAAAAACAAGGGAATGTAAACTCAGATTTCCTTTTTCTATAACACACGCTGGTGTTATAGCCCCCAAAGGCCTAAAGATGCACGTTTGCATACGCATCCTCAAATTTTTACCAGCACTGGAAAATAAAAAGAGGAGTTCACTGCTTGCAATTTACCAAGAAAATATGCATGTCTGAGTGATGGACTATACTGGCTGAAACCAACTCAGTACCAACTGCACTAAGTGTAAGGTCTTGTACCTGGGGAAGCATAATCTGGGAGTGCAGCACAGGTTGAAGTCTACCCAGCTGGGGAGCAGCTCTGTGGGAAGGGGCCTGTGGGACCTGCTGGACAACAAGATCAGTGTGAGTGTGCAGTGTCCCCGTGCAGCAAAGAAAGCCATCGAGATACTGGGTTGCATCAACAAGGGCATCACCAGCAGAAATAAAGAAATCATTATCCTACTATACTCAGCACTTGTCAGGCCACAACTGGAATAGAGTGTTCACTTTTGGTTCCTGCTACACATAACAGATGTGGACAGGCTGGAGAGGATCCAGAGAACCCCACGAAGACGACCAAAGGACCAGGAAGCCTGATGTATGAAAATGACTGACAGAGCTGGATAACCTTGGGAAAATATGCTTAGGTAAGACCTTATCACCATGTTCCAGGATTTAAAAGGTGGCTACAAAGAAGAGGGAGATTCCCTTTTTACAAGGAGTCACATGGAAAAAATGAGGGGTAGTGGGTAAACAGTCCCCCTGGGGATATTCTGATTGGACGCCAGAGGAAAATTTTTCACAATGAGAACAATCAGCCATTGAAATAATCTCCACAGGGACGTGGTAGATTCCCCAACATCAGACAGTTTGGAGATCCACCTGGTCCAGATGCTGGTCCCTCTTGCCTAAATAGTGCTTTATGCTGAGAAAGTTTGGCCCAGATGATCCTTGGGGTCCCTTCTAACTTGGTATTCTATGATTTAAGTAATACCTTCTACCTCTGTTTTGGATCTTGGCGACTGATCCTTTGAAAAGAAGAATAGTGGGGAGTTAAGATAAAATGATGTTTCAGTGTTTTACTCCCTGCATATCATTGAATCACATGTATGGCGATCACAAGATTTTAAAGATTAAAACTGGTAAGAGAAGTACCTTTGGCTTTTTATGGGATGACAGAACATGAAGTCAATTAACATTTTCTGAATTTAGCATCTGGGAATTATATACTCTTAAATGTAACTGTGTGTCTTTTCACTGATTTCTGGTGATTATTGTGGGTTTGATTGAAGCCCTGACAGAGAGGTATAACAAGACATTGTTTATCTTGTAATACTTTCTTTATCTTTGATACTCTGAAGCATTATGAAGATGAGGGGGTCTTTTTCTAAGCTTAATGTGCTTTGAAAAATTCTAGCTTGTGTACATATATTTCTCTCTTTGCCATAACTCAAAGTATTCGGAATGAAAAATAAACTAGTTTTAAAAGAACAGCAAGAGTTAGTGGACAAGCCCTCTCATGATGAACAATAGCCCAAAATACATCACAGCTGAGTAAAGGATTTATTTGTATACCCACTGCGTTGTAGGTGTTACTTAGGTTTGTCATAAAAGGATAAGACTATATGGCAGTTGTGTATATTGAAGTTGTGTTGCTGAAAAGAAGAAGGAAGATCTATAATGGTTCCCTTCACAGAAGCGAACAGCATAAATGCATTATATTAAAGTTGGAAGAAGCAATGGGTGTAAAAGGAAATAATATTTTCCTGTACCTGTCCAGCTGATGAGACAAGCCTTTCATGAAGGCTCTGAAGTTCTGTAAAACTCTGACATTTGCTAAATATAGTTTAATGACAGTGACATTTTAGCCTAATTTGTTCTTTTAATAGTTTTCATTAAAGATGCTTCATTTACTTTAATTTCCTATCTACCTCTCCTTCTTTTTAAGACATTTGTTCATTTGTTGCTTGAGACAGTAGCCTAATCCAAACTTTTTAGATTTTGAAGAGTATAATTTAGAATAAAAAACATTGTAAATTTGCCTAGATATGGGGTAACAAACTCTAAGAATTTTATGGGATTATTTTTTTTCATTTATTACAATGACAGTAAGTCTTTACGTCCAAGATAACTGTTTCTGTTAATCCATGTGTATATGCCAGGGGTTATCCCTGGAAACAGATTCATATATTATTCTGAAACTGCAATTTATAACACAATTTATATTCCTTCCTAAGAAAAATCTTTAATAATGATCTCCCGTAATGAACATGATGAATTCAAGAATCAGAATAGGAGTTTTTCTCTCAAGATCTTCCTACAAAAGCAATTAGAACTCATAGAATGTAATAAGGAGGTTGGGACATTAAAATGCTATGGGCTGAATATAACCTGACTTAGGGGAAAGAAAAGATTGAATGTTGATGTGAGGCTAAAACTCTGAGCAGGAACTCAATAAGTTCATATTCTACATCACCATATTACCATCCATATTCTGTGTGTCCCCTACTACAAAAAAATTCTGTGCCTCTGTGGCATTATATGTAGCTTTTGGAAATTCATTGGATCAAATACATTCTTCAGATAGATTAAGGATCTTAATCTGGTCATTTCTGTTGGAAATAATGGAAGCTTCTCCAAGAATCTAGTAATTGCTCTTACTGTCATTACCATTCAGTCTACATAAAAGAAAATCTACATTTTCAGTCTACATAAAATGTGTCCCAATTCACATCTCTTTGTAGTTCTTCAGCTTAGAATGTAGTTTAATCCCTTGGTGTTGATCATCCATCACATTTTTCCCCACTATAACACAATTTCTGAGTCTACTCCCATGTGCTTTCATATATTCAAATAGGCTTTCACTGCATCTGTTTTGCTGCTTCACCTTTCTTGAATCCATGTGTCTCACCAGACTGATCTATGGTTTCAATTTTAATTTCTTTCTTTAATAATGAGCCTTATGCCTTCGGTATAATACACCACTGGGTAACATGTAATATTCTGACTATTGACAATAGAAGACCCTGTAGACCCAAATCAGTCTGCTTTGTAGGCACAGTTTCCAATTTCCCACTTAAAGCACATTGAGTGTTTACCGTTACTCTTTTAGCGACTAATACACAAAGTAATTCTTCTTAATTTCTAACTGATCAATTTTCAGATAATACTAAAGTACCTAGTTACCAACCCCCATAAAATCCTATTTTACTGCTTCAGTTTTCAAGGTCTGCTTATTCTTTTTGAGAGATACCATGCTGCTTTTCTATATAGATGATGTCTTCCAGGTGTATGTCATGAATAAGCATAGTTCCCTAGTTCAATTGACTTTATTATAAGATCACTAATGAAAACATTATATAATGGTCACATGTATTTGTTGAAGGACCCTGGTAACTATTTCTAGCTCCTAAACTCTGCCTTGAACACAACTTATTGTCATGTTCCATGTAGAAAATTTCTTATCCACTTCACGCTTCTTTTACAAATCCCAATCGTCTCGTTACTTGAGGTGAGCAGCAATGCATTAATTTGCACTGCTACTTCAGATTCCAAAATCCACATGTTTCAGGGAAATGATACAATTATTCAAATTTTCACTGGTCCAAGTCCTTACAAGTCCTAATCCAAGTTCATCTGTTTCTGTTGACCCCGTTTGCTAGTGCTCCAGTTTATTCCACACACTTTCTGCTTACCCCACAGAATCTGATGGATTATTCACATTCTTCATTTGTACATGCCTTTTATCCTACCAAGCAGAAATACGGGCGGAATTCAGTTTCCTTGAGTATCATAATTTAAAAAACCAGAAGTAACTCAAAAGTCTGAGTCTGAGCACTTTTAGCAACTAAACTTGGAGAATAGGTTTCTCTTTAAGTTCACACCCAGGTCACTGTGAAGCTTAATCTATTAATCTGTGATAAGGACTATGGTACTATAGTAATCATCTCCATGAAAAAGCTTGCTGACTTCTGAGAAATAAATGTCCATATTTCTGGTCAACAGATGAAAAGCTGTAGTGTCTTTGATGTTAACACACTGCAGAAGCTACATGACATTCAGCAGACAGACTACAATTTTCCAATGCCCTGGATTTTAAGAAAGCCATAGTTAAGCTGGATAGGGAAGTAAAAGAACTTGACTCATTCTACCAGAGTCTGGATAGAATAATGGTTTGCCTAAGAATTCTCAAAAATAGATGGAAAAATGTAACTGATGCTTTAATTTTTTACTAAATACAGACCCATTTTTCAATTAGAAGCCACTAGATGCAAGGTAGAGGACAAAAATCAGATGTCAACAAAACAGTTTCAGTCACGTAGATCAGGTTGAAAAAATTGCAGGCTACAGATTCAGATTGTGTACAAAAAGAGTTCACATGCAGTGATACAAGCCATATATGTATAAAGCTAATGAGATTGATTTCATGATTAATCGACAGTGATGAAATAAGCCCCAATTCAGTATTGCATGTAATAGCTTCATAAAATTATTTCTTTCCCATTAAATAGGGGGAAGAAAGCATCCATTAAAATATTTTATTTATACTTTTATTTATTGAAAGCAAACCACTAATTTCCTTAGCGTAGAGGCATAGAAATGAGCTATCCATTAGAACAGCATGAACTATCAGCACACATCACTAGCAATATCCTCATCTGCAATTTTTCTGTGGTATGTCTGCCACAATGAAGGTGGCTTTTTATTCTCATTACTTTAAACCTTTCTTATTAACTATATTTTAATTTGTTTATGTTCTGCAATTTTTCAATGAGTTACCTGAAACCTGTTCTACCAATTCAAAGGTAACCTCTACACTTACCTTTCTTTATGGCAATATCAGCTTAAGGAATTGCCACTTTTAAGCTGCCTCAATTCCCTCATTTATATATAAAATGGGTTAAAATGAGGTACATGGGGTCAGCTGGTGGCAGGAAGGCTACCCAGAATGGCCAGATGGAAGAACTACTACCAAGCTACTACCATGAAAGAGGCATGTGCACCTAAGCAAGATTTTTTCTTCTCTCCCCCTCTCCTGGACCCAGTTTAAAGACGCAGGAAGGTACAGGATTCATGTCTGGGCATAGAGCAGGTGATAGGTGATACAGCATCATAAAATCACCCCAAGACATGCCAGCACTTTAATCAGTAGCAAAAGGAAGACCAGAAAAATGTTGGTACACTGCCCTTGTGATGGAGGATACAGAGAAGACCCAGTTACTGAATGCTTTCTTTGCTTCAGTCTTTACTGCTAAAGCCAACTTTCAGCAATTACATGGCATGGGGGCAAGAGAATGTCTGGAGAAAGGAAGATTTTCCCTTTGCAGAGAAGGATCAGGTTAGAGATCATTTAGGCTAACTTCACATCCAAAAATCCATGGGCCCAATGAGTGCTGAGGGAGTTGACAAATGTTATTGCTAAGCCAATCTCCATCATCTTTGAAAGATCATAAAGAGATGGAGAAATGTCTGAGGACTGGAAGAAATCCAATATCATTCCAGTTTTCAGAAGGCAACATGAAGGACCCAGGAACCTACTGGACAGTCACCTCCAACCCTGAAAACGTGGTGGAATAGCTCATCCTGGTTGTCATTTCTAAGCATGTGGGGAAAGGTTATCAGGAGTAGTCAATATGGATTCATCAGGGGGAAATCCTGCTTGACCAGTATGATAGCCTTCTATGATGGCATAACTGGCTAGGTAGATGAGGGGAGAGCAGTGGATGTTGTCTCCCTTGTCTTCAAAAAGCTTTTGACACTCTCTCCCAGAACATCCTTATAGGTAAGCTCAGGAAGAGTGAGTTGGATGAGTGGACAGTGGCATGGATTGAGAACTGGCTCAGTGGCAGAGCTCAGAGTTGCAATCCCTGGCAGAGGGTGTAGTTGTAGGTCTGTAGGCAGCAGTGCCCTCAGGGGTCAGTACTGGATCCAGTCTTGTTCAACTTATCCATCAGTGACCTTGATGAAGAGACAGAGTGCTCCCGGCAAGTTTGCTGATGACACAAAGCTGGAGGAGTGGCTGGTACCCCAGAGTGCTGTGCTGTCATTCAGCAGGAATGCTCTCTAAGCCCTGCTCCTAGCTTTTAGGGAAGTGAAAAGAGAAAAACATCTTTTCTTTTACAAGTTCTTTAAAATCGTCAAGCCCAAGCTTACTGAAATCAAACTCCTGTTATTCTAATTGGGTGTTTTCAATACAGCCCAAAGAGGAAAACATACCCAATAAAATAGAAGTGAACACACGACTGAAAAATTCAGTTCTTTTAGTAGGAATGATGCTATAAAGTAGTGGACAAATCAACTGAATCCCTGGAGAAGGTGGTAGAGGGAAGAGGAAAGTGAAGGGAAGGATGAGGAGGCCCCTCTGCAGTGATTTACTTTCTTTTGCCATGCAAGGTAACTGAGAAGTCAAGGAGAAAGCCATGCTCATTATGGTCTAACATGAGTCGCTTTGTGAGTGTATCCCCCAGAGCAAAGCAGCTAATCAATTTCACGACATTTTTAAGCCTAAATATCTAAATGATAAAAAATGGCATTTATTCTTTTATTTTCTCCTTCAATTATAAGTCCCATTAAATAAAAGAAAAAACATTTAAATGATTTTTTTCTTGAAACTTACCTTACTAGATGAATTGTTTAAATATTTTATGTCGATGATCCTGTGGAAAATAACAAATTGCCATTGTTCATTCAAATTTGCAGTAGCACTTCAGTCCTGAATTCTTCCTAATTTTCTAAGAATCTGATCAAATGAATCCCAATTACTGAACCAATTGAAAATATTATCAGTCATGACTAGAAAGAATTAATTAAGAAGTGTGGAGAATATAGAAACAAAAATTAAAAATGCATCTTCCTTAATTTTGAGTCATTATTGTGCATAATCATCAGCATTCTTGTGATCGAAGGCACTCCTGAAAAACCATGCACATGATTTAACAAGTGGTCTGATCTAGACATCAGAAATTATTTACGATAGAAAAATCAGAAATGCCTCTATCATAAGAACAGCTGTCAAGGAGATTTGCACCTAGAAATAGTAAGATATTTGAGTTCAGTAATAACAGAAGATGATTGAGGAACTTGGAAGGTTTCCAGCTTGTTCCGAGTTAGAAGAGGGATAAATTTTTGCACTTAAATGAGGCTGTGAAGATTTTCATGTTCTGTCGCGGTCTTTGCGACACGCCAGACCAGATCCAATCTCCCCGGGACGTCCTCAGGTCCACAGGCTGGGAAGGCGGAGGAGGCGCGGAGAGCGAGAAGGAGGCAGAGACTTCTTTTAGGGATCCAAAGCTTTATTAGCCGGGGGCGGCATGGTCCCAGATACCAGCCGTGGGACAGGGGAAGGGAGTCAGAAGCCTCAACCTCATCACAAAATGGAGGAACGGTCCTTTATACAGGGAGGGAGGAGCACAGACGGTGGGGTGATAGGCCAGGGCCAATGGGGAGAGGGACAAGGGATCAGGCGATCCACAGGGATAGGACAAGGGGAGGGAGCTTCGGCGAAAGATCCGCCTCCACTTTTCCCCTGGGGGAGAGAATTGGCATGGAGACTGAAATTCAGACCCCAACA
>VWZT01010722.1:46469-88692 GCA_013397055.1 Pachycephala philippinensis | reverse complement strand
GGCCCAGCCGCCCCAAGCCGAGACCCCAAAGCTGTGATCGGAGCAAGGAGATTACTCGTTGATCCGACCAGGACCCCAGGGCAACGGCCGGAACAGGGGCCACGATCTCGTACTCGCTCTCACGGCTGCTGCCCCTAACTTGGACAGGTAGAGGGTTGAGGAACTCTCGTCATACCCAGTCCACAAGCTCTGGGTACAAAGGGAAGTTCACAAAAGGGTTTGTTGGGAGGTAGGCTCGGGACATCAGGGAGCAGATTGTCTTTCCGATAAGAGGGGTCGAAAAGCCAACTATCCCCAACCGTCTCGGGCGACGCCCAACGGATAACGAGTTGAGAGAAATCAATTGGAGCAGGGAGGTACACGTTGTTTCTTGGTATAAGGGGGCCAAGAAAAAAAATCTCTCCGCTAGCTTCAATCAACGCTCAAGGAAAGAGGGTTTGGGTGGGATCAGGATGTAGAGGAGAGGGGTGATGGTTGTTGTACCATCCCTGTCCTCACCCACACCGACCCGACCCGGAATGAGAGCCGCCTTGGTGAAGGAGATTTCTCTCTGGGCTAGAATAGCCGGGCCACGCCCCCGATGGTAATCGGCCATGCAACAGCCTTCTGATGGTACCCGGAGAAGGTCTCCCACCACCCAGGACTAATCTCTCACAATTGGATAGGGATAAAATAATGATAACGAAAGAGGGGAAAACTCAAATAAAAACTTCTCACTCTCCTGGTGATATGTTGTCGCAGGCTCCTCTGTGGAGATCTGTCTGGCAGAGAGAAGTCGCCTCGGAGCAGCAGGTCTCGTCGTCTGTCGAGATTCCTCCCTTCAGTGTCGACGATCCCGCTGTCTCCACGTTGATGTGTCAAGCCGTCGCAGGCTCTGAAGCTCTGCGTCGGTGCTCCAAGCAGCGTGGTCGGCCCCACGTTGGTGCGCCAATTGTCGCGGTCTTTGCGACACGCCAGACCAGATCCAATCTCCCCGGGACGTCCTCAGGTCCACGGGCTGGGAAGGCGGAGGAGGCGCGGAGAGCGAGAAGGAGGCAGAGACTTCTTTTAGGGATCCAAAGCTTTATTAGCCGGGGGCGGCATGGTCCCAGATACCAGCCGTGGGACAGGGGAAGGGAGTCAGAAGCCTCAACCTCATCACAAAATGGAGGAACGGTCCTTTATACAGGGAGGGAGGAGCACAGACGGTGGGGTGATAGGCCAGGGCCAATGGGGAGAGGGACAAGGGATCAGGCGATCCACAGGGATAGGACAAGGGGAGGGAGCTTCGGCGAAAGATCCGCCTCCACTTTTCCCCTGGGGGAGAGAATTGGCATGGAGACTGAAATTCAGACCCCAACAATGTTCCTTCTTCCTCCTTCTTCTTTTTCATAAAATCAGAGAATCATTAACATTGGAAAAGGCCTCCAAGATCATTGTGTCCAGACTTTGACTGAACACCACCATACTAAACCATAGCACTAAATGCCACATTTAGTCATTTCTTAAACACTTCCAGGGATGGTGACTCTGCCACCCACCCCACCTGGGCAGCCTGTTTCAATTATTCATAAATCTTTCATTGGAAAAAAAGCACTTCCTTGCACTTAGGCTCTTTGTATCCCATGATATAGTGATACAACCTGTAGTGAATGTATGATGAACAAGAGGGTTGGAAGGCCACTAGAAGAGAAATGCACATCTCAGCAACATGTAGTCACAAATGTATTAACTCAACTGGGTAGGTGTTGGGAATAGTACAGCAAGTCTTACTCCACAAAACATGCACATGAACCAAAGCTTGATCCTCTGAATCTAATTGAGACCAGTACATCGTAGGCCCAGGGAAAGAGGTCCACTTGGACCAGCTGTCGTCAGGTCAGGGCCTGCCTGGCAGTTTGGATTCATTTTGTGTCAGCACTTCCTCAGGCTCTGCCATCCGTGTGGTGTCAGGCAGCCGTGTGTTCTCCTCCTGCCCCATCGGCTGATGTTTGCATTGTTTATGCTTTTCTCAACCAGTCTGTCAGCCAAAGCAGCCCACGAGCTCACCATATCTGTTTCAGTCTTGACAAAGAATCTAAGACTGCCCTCAGAGAGAGTGTAAGGGGTGCAGAAGAGCAGTGATAAAACATGGATATACCACAAGATCATTCAGTTGTGTAAGTTGTTACTTTTATCACCTTATGAGTCCAAAAGACTTGTCAGGATCCTCCTGGTCTCTTATATACAAAAAAAACCCTCTGCAGGCAAAATCCTGCTATCCCAACTTTCAGATACCGTGTCAGAAAAAAAAAAAACCATGAAGACAACAAGTTCTCATCTTCTCAAAAGCAAATATTGACACTTTCGGTCCCTCCGGAGCACCATCACGGGAACCCAAAACCATCTTGACACAAGTATAGAATCACTCGCTTTTCCCTCTCTCTGCTCAGACACTTGCTTTGTTTTCCTTTTTGCTATCTGAGGATAATTCCATCAGTCTGATTTCTCTCCTGTACCTCAGGTGCTGTTTTCTCTGTGAGCATTAACCATGGTACACAAGGCATCCGAAGAGTTATATTGAAAAATGGAGTATTTACAAAACATTTGCAAAAAGCAAAAGCCTTGAAGAGAAGGGCATATCAAAATGATAAACCAGACTACATGTGTGATACATATGTATGAAGCTTGTTCACATGGTGGGATGACTCTGATTGTTCTAAGCTTTTTCTGGAACTGATAGGTGTTGCTCTCTTCCTGGAATATACTGTTAGCTTGCCTTCCCTTGTCTTCAGTGAGAAGTGGAAATAAGGAAATAACTAACCTCTGATCTATTTAATACCAACAGTCAGAGAAAAGTGACAAGGACAAAGATTCCCCATAACTTACTTTGCATTCAGTCAGGGTAAAAAGCTTTTGAGCTCAAAACCTTCTTACCTGAATAACTGTGTCTTTGTTGATTTGTTTTTCTTCCTTATATTCCTAATATGGTCAGTATGTGCAAAAGTATGTTCAGACTGCCAGCCTGTAGCTGCTCAGAGATGACCAATATGAAACACTTGCCCATAGAAGAGTTTCATATTTCACTTTACACAAAAGTTGCCACTACTCTTTCTTTCAAAGACCTGAGATGGTACTTTCCTATGAACTAGGATGTTTGGGCCTGGAGACCATTTGTCCCGTTTGAGTTTATTTGGCTGAGTCAGATGGTTGAGTTAAGGAGTTCAGCTGGTTGAGCTCTCTCCTTTTGCTTGGATCCTGCACTGAAGATTTCATGCTCCTGTTCTGGCTTCTTAACCTTCCATCTTTTTGATGCTAACAAGCCCTCAAGCACTATAGGAGGCATCTAATGTTGATCACTTCTTCCTAAAGTCGCTGTCCTCTTTTTCCTGCCTGTCTTCTTCAGAATGTGGGGGGAAGTGGATCTCTGATGATCAGCGAGGATGCCGAGTGTCAAATTAGCATCAGGATTGCATCCAGAAGCTGTGATCAGTCAGACACAGGACAATGATATCCTGGCAAATCCACAGTAACAGGGAAGGCCAGGAAGCCCAGTCTGCAGGTATGGGTCAAGGGCAGGATGGATGGGGTAGCAGGTGAGACTGAGCACACACTTCACTGCTGCCCATCCATGAAGATGCACAGGCTGGGGCTGGCAGTGAAGCCTCTTCTTAAAAGCAGCTCCCAAGGGAAAGGAGAGGCAGTCCCTCACTTTTAGCTTTCTTCACAACAGCTTTTATCAGTGAAGTAGTGACCTTTGGCTCAGCCAGCTAAACACCCTAATTCAGCCACATAAGCTCCAGGAAGGGGTGAAGTTTGCTCAGGGCCTTGAGACAGGCTGTGCAATACACAGGAGCATAGGAAGTTGGTTGATGCTGTTTTGATAGTGTAAGTTAATAAAAGAAAATGGCTCGTTTCATAGGCATCTTGCTAGTATGTCTAAAATAGGCTAAGATTCTCAGATATAAAATGCCTTGGGAGGGAAAAGCTTTTTCTCTTTTCAGGAATTAGGTACTGGGAAAGAATTTGAACAGAAATTATGATGAATTTAAGGGCTTTCCTAGAACATAATATAGGAAGTATTTAGCACAGATGTCATGAGCAGCGATTAATGGGCTTTCTCATGTTGGTAGCTTGAAAAAGAATGAAAATAAATATAGAGAAGACTACCCAGTAAAGCTACTTACCCCTGCAAATACCCATTACTGAACAGAAGTAGAAGATTAGGTGGACCAGGGCAGCAGAATAAATCCAGAGTAACTACTGAAGACAGTGAAGTTACTCCACATTTATACCAGTTTAACTGAGAAAAGGAAAAGGTCCGTTGAGTATAATTGAATCAAGGAATTTTCCATTAAGTCCAAATGACTTTCACAGCAGGAGGCTCCTGAAAGCTCAGAGGAGAGCAGCCATTTCAGAACAATAACATCTCACTTTTCTTCTGCATTTAAGTCTTTACTGTTTGGACACAGTGTTTTAAAATACACTCAGGATACGCTATGTTTTTACATTAGCTATAATTGATGCCAAACACTCTTGAATTCCAGTTACATCATCTATGTTTTCTGTAGATATTTACTTATATTTTCTGAATTTTATGTCTTTGGGTTTTGTTGGGGTTTTTTGGTTTTTTTGGTTATTTTTTAATTACTTTTGTTATTGTACAATTTGTATGGGTTTGAGTCTCGTATGTTTTACATACTTTCTTTTGGAGGTTCTGGTCATGTGTGAGTGAGACATTTCAGAAACCCAAAGGTTTAAAATATTCTTTTGCCTTACTGAGAGATTAAACATATGACTAAAAGCAAGGTTCAAATACTCAAAATCACAGCTGGTTTTGCATAGTATAGAAATGAAGTATATTAAAAAAACCTGCTAAGGACTGTACTTATTTCCAACTACTCCAAAGGTTTGTTCTTTCTGAGGATTTCTTTTGGGGATGGGAGGGAATTGGGTGCTTGGTTTTTTGTGGGTTTTTTTTTTTTTTTTTTTTTCTTTTTTTTTTTTTTTTTTTTTGATTGTGAGCTCCAGTTTGGATATATATTATACCTTCTACCCATCAGGAAATACCTGGGGAAAAATTAAAGTTATAAAGATACACGTACATAATGATTTAATGAATAATTCCTATACCTACAGCTACTAAACAAAACAGCAAAGAAGAAAAAAAGGCATTTAACTCTTTCTAAAGCTTTGAAGTTTACCTACATGTCCTCACATTAACAAGGCAATTTCTGGCAACATATAAATGGAAATTTTGCCCCGGCCACCACTCCCTCTTGAAAATAATAAGACTAATTACCTAAAGAAGAGTACTCATTTTTTTATCATAACAACAGGTCTCTGAATTCTTAAAATATATGCATATGTGTATGTAGCTTTATATGCACATGCAGTATGATAAATATATATATATATGTTCTAATATCTTTAATACAGTAATGCCTGTACAATGTTATAAACAAGTAGAACTATATGGAAATGGTAAAGCCAGCACCTAGCTATTTATTTATTTATTTGAATATTCTTTATGCAAATATTAGTCAACCAATTATTGGAAGATAGATTACACAAAAATTGAGTTTGGTGATATCCACGAATATTGCAGTTATGAATTTTTAAAACTAGTTTCTAAAATTAAGCAAGACTGCTGAAAGCAAAGTTACAAGGTAATTAACAGTGTGTTTTCTTTTTTAATTGAAAGCGAGAATGTAGTTCTGGCTCAACAACTGTGTCTCTCCACTTCAGGTTTTACTCTTTTTCATTAAGTACATCCTTTTGATTTAGCTGGCAGAGACAGTAGGTAATGCAATCTTGAGTTGACAAGTAAAAGAGCACACTGCGAGAGGCCCTGCATTTCTTTTTCTAAGATCAGACTATATTTAGGCAGGCTTTCTTTCTCCACAATGAAAGCCTGGTTAAAACATGCATTGCTTTTTCAGAGTATGATTAATTTCTTCTCCCAGCTTCAGCCACTCAACCTGATTTACATGAATCTGATTATTTGTTGCACTGTTTTATGATTAATTATCTAATTCTAAGGAGTGATCAATGAGGAAAGAAAGCAGGTTTTCACTTTGCACATATTTGTTAAAATTTTAATAGTGTCTTTTTTTTTCTTATCACTCTCTTATCCCCCAAAAGAGGGAAAAGATGCATGAAGGTCACTACTGAAGATTCATAAACCATTGTGAATAATGTCAGAACTATAATTTAATTAGCGGCCCATCTGTCACTTTCTGTTTGATGAGCACTAAATGTCCAATTATCATTTAATATCTGCTCTAATCAGCTCTGGCAAATTTCACAGGCACACTAGAGATGACATTAATAGATGGAAGTGAGGCTACCTTTGCAACATTATCAGAGAGAGGAAGCTTGTGCAGTTTTGACTTACAATGGGGAAGGCATGAATTCATTCCAATTAGCAGGA
The DNA here is from genome assembly GCA_013397055.1 of Pachycephala philippinensis. Classification (NCBI taxonomy): domain Eukaryota; kingdom Metazoa; phylum Chordata; class Aves; order Passeriformes; genus Pachycephala; species Pachycephala philippinensis. Next base: position 82,301 of record VWZT01010722.1, on the reverse strand, counting down.
AAGACCTTTAATGCAGGCTCTGTTACTGCATATTGCTAACTAAAGCTTTTAGTTGACTGTTTTCCAAAGTCTGGTAAATCACTTTTAATTTTTATGGAATTTTTTATTTTGTTGTTGTCCAGAAATAATATTAAATACTATATTCTCAAAACCTCTATCTTTCATCTTTCTTTCTTTACTGTTTTAATGAATTAGCTTGCACCTTTCGATTCTTCATTCTATTTCTGTCATTAGTTCTTGCAAACAAAAGACCCACAGGGTTCTTTATAAAGAAAGGAAAAAATGTGTTGAATAAATATGAGTAGATTTAATAAAAATCCCAAGCAAACAAACAAAAAAACCCAACCTGAAATGCACAATATAGAGAAAGAAAAATACTGGGCTAAATTTTTAGTCATTTGCTGGGACAGAGGACTAATCCCCACCACGACCTTTTTCTGGTAAAGGAAAAGCAAAAGAAAAACTCTTTTAATGAGAACCTACAGTATATGTGTCTAAGCAGACAAGACACAGAAAATGACCACATGTTAAAAGCATAAAATAACTCGCTGATAAGACTGACGATCTGTGAAATATGTATTGATAGTGTCCTAAAATGCACTTTTTCTCTTGTAATAGGAAATTAAAAACCCTACTTTATCCATACCTTGGGTCAAGGTCAGGCAGCCTATACCTTCTCAGATTTGACATCAATAACATAAGTCTCTGAAAAAGCCTTTTGTCTTGACAAGAAGTTTCCTCTAATAAGTAGGAGCTGCTCACGTGACACTTTAGATTTAGTCCCCAACTCTAGTTCAAAGTGAAATTCTCCAGCACTAGGAAAGAAAATATGGCCAAAAAACTACTGTTGGTAATATGACTGTATTGGTTTGATGCTGAGTAGCTAATAAGATTGGTGTTGCTGCCTGGCAGATACACTGCAGTGATAAAATAGTCAGCTAAAAGATATAAAATGAGCCCCTTTTCCATGCTGCTACATGTTTTGGCAGCAATTCAAAAGCTAGAATTTCTTTTCTGATACTTCCATATTTCTACTAATAAGATTGAATCTGAGATTGTACCAACTACAGCTTGAATTTGTAAGAACTTGTCAGGATGTTACAGTCTCCTTAACCCCTCATTATTCTGCCCAACCCAACATGCATCATAGCATTGGGTACTTAGAAAACAGAAATCTGCTGCTGGATGCTATGCAGGTTCAACTGATGCACATGAAGAGGAATTCTGATTATGTGTGTCCTCTCAGGTTTCCTATGGTTTATAACTTTTTAAACCCACTGTGCATATGAGGCACTGATTTAATAGTCAGCTTCTAAAAATGGGCACAAGACATCTCTGAATCAAGGCATAACAACATTGCATAAGGACAATTTAGCAAGAACATGCACAAAGCAAACTAGTGTCACCCCAGGGGAATGGAAATGAAGGAGATTATAGGTCCCCAAACGTGGGCATTGATCCTCATTCCTTCTCCCAAACTTTGGCTCAGAAATTTCGCTCTAGACACAGGTCTGAAGGAGATATAAATCAAATGCAGGGGTTTGCTCATGAGAAACCCTGGAAAGATGTAGTCTACTAGAACTAAAGGCAAATCCAGGAATGAAAAAAATGGTTATCAAGGACTTTCTTTGGGGGCACAAAGAAGTGACTTGATTCTGAAGACAATTTTAAATGCCCTTGAGAATGACAAGAAAGAATTCAAGAAGAGAGGAGGTTGTTTGCATGCAGGATTGATATAAACAAGGACTAATATTAAGGTCTTGATCAGATCTTTTCCTTTGGATGAAGTAGAGCAGAAATCTTCAAATATCTGTAAAATGCAGGCAATATTGTAATACAAAGTGAGTCTTGAGGACAATAAATTGTGTCTTCATGTGTACATGATGTCTGAGCATCACTGTGCAGTCTTTTATTTCTGATTATGCAATGAACAGCTAAATAAACTGACCATATGGAAAAGTAATGTCAGGAACATAATATTTTAAATGATTTTGAGAAGTCATTTTGGCTCCTATTCTCTTATGTACCAATAGGGACCTGTAGTTATACTTCAAACATCTCTCATTATTCCATCTGATTTCACAGGGATTCAGATTATATTTTTCCATTGTAACTCTCCATATCTGTAGAAAAAACTGCAATAAGCAGGTGTAAGTACCACAGAATCTGCACACCTTGACAAAATTTTAATGCAGCATTGTCTTGACTACCCTTTTTGCTGGAAAAGAAGCACTCAGCCACACGGACTAGTGAATAGATAAATATGTTACACAAATTCTGACATTTTGAAAAAAAAATGCTCACATCAGCACTTCCTTTAGCTCCACAATCTTCCTGAAGTTCCTCAGATGTTGTGGCAGAGATGAGTTACATCTTGTCATGACCTCTCTGGCACAGGTATAATGGATATCTAAATCCTAATGTAAGTAGGCTTCTTAGTTTTGCCTTGTAAGCACAACGGTAATCCAACTAGATATTTCCAAATGTTTCATCTATCATTAAAAAAAATTGTTTCATTCAGCTGACATGTAGTACTAATTTAGACCCATATCCAGAATTAGTTCTGGATTACTGAAAATACATATTCAGGAAGAAGATAATTTGCTTTAAAAAATTCAGCTCATACCTATGGTTTTTTTCTACCTCTTTAAAGTATATATACTTTTAAATCAGTACAATGAATGACAGAAAGTCAGTTAACACATGTTAATAGTTTAGGATTGCTGATACAATGAGACATTCTTCAATATGATAAATTATAGGTATGGACCATCCCCAGTGAAAAGTAAAAATGTATCTACATAATGGGGAACATAGCACTTAAACCCAGGTCTTCTAAAATATGAAAGAAGCCCATAAAAAAGAAGCGCAACACCTCTAGGATGTTCCATAAAGAATGGAAGCCAGTTAGGAAAAAGAGTGCTGGGGAAAGCAGCTTTCACTGGTCAGATAAATATTTTTCATTAGCATTAGATCCTGCCCCGAGGGTCAGTGCTTAGACACAGTGTTAGATGAGTATGATATCTCACCAGCCTAAAGGTTAGGGTTTTGGAGGGCTTTTAGCACTGGTTTAGCTGATAGATCTTAACCTGGAAGACCACACTTGCCTAACAAAACTAATGATATGCATCTAAATTATAGAAAAGGTCTGGGTTATTTTATTACTTAGTCCATTAGTAGAACAGGTCCAAATGCTATTCTCATTTCTCTTTCTAATCACGTCTTAAGTTTTACCATTCTCTACCATCGCACCGTATTTCTGTAATATTTTTTCAATATTAGACACTATATGAATGAATTAATAAGTATAGAACTACTACAGGGCATCCTCTTTTGAGATAATGTAAAATGTAATAATAAATCTATTTTTTCTTTTTAAGAAAAAAAATAACAGGCGAAAAAATTAACTTCCAGAGCATTGTTCAGTCATTTGGTTCAGATTTCAGTATAACTCTTTCACTGTAAGCAAGTTGTGAAAGTCAGTCAGGAACCAGAAATTAATGGTGCTTTTCGGTAGCATGCTAGGAGATAAACAGACACCGNAAAAGGATGTAATCAGTAGTGTTTTAGAGAAGAAATAGCAGCCAGTAGATAGTGGGCTGGAGAGTATACCAATAAAATACTGAACTGGCACACTATCACTGATACTGCAGGTAACCCTGGAGAGCCTTGCTTTACCTCTCTGTCTTCTTGTGCACCTGCTCTCTATTCAGGAATTTTTGTGGCTTCTGTTTATGAAGGACATGGCCTTGTTACCTTTGATGTAAATGGTCAAACCATCATTACTTCCTTGGAAGCAGATGGGGCCCATATGGCCTGCTTGCATGATCATTGCTCATGTACAACACCCACAGAGCTAACAGGTTTCTAACTGGGATGAACTGCATTGTGAGAAACAGCAAAATGAAGGAAAGAAGCTAAAACAATGTGAAAACTTTGTAGGAAGCAGTGAATTTTATAACCCTCTTCTGGGTACCTCATGGCACCTCACACCTTCTGAAAAACTCACTGGAGGAATCAGTTGTGAGAAGCTATAATGGGGCAATGAATAATAGCAGCGTGATATGGGAAAGGCCTGTTACTGTGGAAGCTGAAGCAGTAAGACTTAATTAGAGGACTATTATTCTCCTGGGTTGTTAGTGTATGACCCTGGTGATGTCATTCTCCACTGAGGAGACTCCTGCTTCTTCTGGATTGTGAAATGTGGTTGTTGTGAAATGCAATGCCTCCAGCATCTGAACCCCAGTGTTGTTCTCTCCAAAGCAAAAAGGGGAGTAGTAGATGCTGCTAAAGAGCATAAAGTTAAAACCAGTTTTCTCCAGCTATGACACTGAGTGTATTAATCTTGAGAAGGGTCAAGTGGAGTGCTGAAAGAAGCACTTAGGAGTAGCAAAAGAGGGTACTTCAGGGCGAGGAGACAGAACTGCTGTCTGTGCAGTTCAATATCAACTGCACTTAAAGGATGTGGCAGCAGGATACACAGTTGTGAAGGCACACAAAGTCCAAAGCTAACATGGACTAGGCATGTTTGAGAAGGGGTGTGGCGTCAGAGTGTAGCAGCTAAGCCTTGCTACAGGGCAGGGTTAATCAGCTGAAGTGAGACAGGCTGTGGAGCTAAAAGCCTCTCAGACAATAAACAGTGCATGTAATATTGGCAGAGATGCACTGTATCATCTAGATAGAGTTTGCTCACTGTTAACTTGAAGAATCTCAGGATGAACTGCAAGTAGTGCTGTCCAGACATGCTTTTTTTCACCAACAGGCCATTTCACTAACATTCACTAATGACTAATCAAGGCAACTGATCTCATGGTCTTAACTGGCAGAAAAACACATGCACAAAGGGTTTTGCTGTCACAAACTCAGGGCAAGCTAATCAGCTACAGCAATAACTTTCATATATGCACACCAACTCATTGCTTCAACCCTCCCAGCTTTCTGTAGTTTCACCCCTTCCCAGTATGTATTCCTGTTGATGAAAACAAATACAGTTCTAAGAGGTATTTTTATCACGCACAGTGCTTCAATTTGGGTGTGAAAAGTGTTGGATGGTTTGAGCAGTTAGTCTGAGAATCCCAGGCCTGGCACTGATGCCTAAGATTTGTAGCTTTTTACATTTTTCATATATTTGTAGCTTTGTAGATTGCTAATGCATGACTGTAGCTCCTAGCACTTTTCCTACCCTTTTTTCCGACATTTAGGAACAATAAGCTAACCTTCTAAACACATTCCTAAAGTATTGTTTAGTCTTATTCCAAGAAAAGAACCAACTACAAGGACGCTCTGTTTTCCAACCAGAATCTGGGAAGACATAACAAAAGTGGGGCAATGAAGCCCCTGGACGGCTTCCAGTGGGGCAGGACCCAGGGAGTTATTACCTAACCAGCTAACCTTCTAATTGGGCAATACATGATAGGAATACCAATCAACTAACCTTATAAAAATTGTAAAATTACTGTACTATGTGCGGTTTTCTCCATATTGTGTACCTGATGGCTTTTAAGTAAAGGTTTGCTTTTATATTATCACCCTAACGTTGTTTGGGAAGGTTTGTTCTACTTCCAGGCAACAGCACCAGCAGGATTTCACTCTTAGTGAGGAAAATAATACCAGGTTCCTCCTGTGGGCCCAAATGATCAGATACTGCAGAGATATTTCCATGTTAGGCAATAACATATTAGTTTAGGAAATCAAGCTTTAACTTATATTCATGAAAACAAGTAACATCTTTAAACTTAATGCAAGGGTCACCTATAGTCAATGTAACTAGTCTCACCAGCTGTCCATCACAAATTTCATGGAGAGGAAAGAGATCAAAACAAAACAGAATGGAGAGTTACCACGGCTATCTTTTCAAAGGAGAGGTATTTATGTTTTGTCAACCTATAATTTACCTAGATATGTTGTAGTGTGTACCCCATGTTATTTACTTATATTTTCATAATCATCAATCTGCTTAAAGAATTAAATATATTGATTATATATATAGAATATGGGCACACAGGTATAAAGAAAAAATACTTCAAAACTAAAAGAACCCTTAACTAACAACACAAAGTTTTCTTATTTATGTACTTAGTTTGCTTTGGAAATCAGTGAGAAATCTTTCTTTTTGAACATTTAATGTTTGCTATTCTCATTGTATAAGAATCATGAAGGTGGTGACAATAATATAACCTTGTAATAGGTCCTGGAAAACTCAGCGCTCAATGCCCAGCGCCCTGTTAGGACAGAGTCACAGAAGCAGGAAATACAAATGCAAATACAAATACAAATACAAATACAAACTTCAGGCTCTTTCTCTGAGAAAGAGAGCCGTAAATGATGAGTCAATGCTGATGACAATGACATCACAGTGACATTGTAGAGATGGCTGTCTATTTATCTCAGAGAGTTTATATGTGGATCCATCTAAGTTTTAGCTTGTGTATACAAAGGCCTTTGATGCTCCGCTTTCATGAAATCATGAGTTTTCAACACTTAGGTGACACAGCCCACTCACGTCGGCTGAAGGTATTGGTGCTGCGTCTCCCCAAGCGTCCGCAGGGGATTCAGGAACCTCTGGGACCTCGATCCCCCGTTGAGGGCACGCAGGAGGGGCTACGGAGCGGCCACGCAGACACCCGTGACAGCTGGTGCGGTCACAGGCACAGGAGCACAGGCACGCTAGTGGCAAGGGTCGACCACAGGCAAAGAAGCAGGGAGGGGTCTCTTGTACGGGTTCAAACTGACTTCACTCAACAGAGGGCCCAGGGACAAAAGACTAGCAAGCAATCAGGATCCAGGGATTTTATAGGGGAAGGAACAACCAATCAGGTGAGGGCAAAGGGGCGGAGAGTGTACAAACTGACCAATGGGATAGGAGAGGGGAGGGGCAAGAGAGGAGGGAACCAATGGGGTGTCAAAGGACAAAGAACTTTCCAGAAGAAATGCATATTCATGAGGGTAAATACATATTAACAAGGATGATTAGCATAAAATGGGGTGGAGGCCCAACAAGCCAAACCAAAACTACAGAAACCATAGGGGGGAGTTAGAAACTTCTAAACCTCTGATCCAGCCCACCAAGGATCTTTGGAGTCCTGTGGCGCAGCTGCTTCCACCACCACAACACTTAGGGCAAGGCATCTTTCACAGAGGTCGCCTGCTCGGTACCTCTGTCACAGCTCATGAAGTTTCCTAAATAAATTTTAGAAATGACTGACACTACCTGAACACAGAAATTGTCAGAACACCAGCAAGCACAGGCTTCTTAACTAGCTATCAAATCGTCATCATAACAGAGGCATGGGTGCTTAACTTTTAAATGGAAACTCAAACAAGTTTTCATTTTTGTAATGGACTGAGAAGTGATACACACTTTCTAAAAAAGCCCTCTCTTGTACCATGTCAAACTAATTTTTCATGTAACTGATGTTTTAAGGGAATTCCTCTTTCTCTGTTGAGTTATTGTAACATTTGAATCTGTCTTAAGCAGCTCTTCAATTTGGATCTTTTGATCTTTTCCTTTACAACTTTTAAGCAAACACAACCAACACAACTTCATATTCTTTCCAAATTTACTTATGCTGTCCTCCTGCCCATTTTAGTACATGCCCTCTTTTTTTNCTTTCCAAATTTACTTATGCTGTCTGGACTATCAAATACAGTAGATCAGAATAGAATAGGTCCCTCTTGGAAGGGATTATCTGGTCCAACTGCTTATCTACTTCTGGGCTGACCAAAAGTTAAAGTACATCACTAAGGGCAGTGTCCAAATGCCTCTTAAACACCGAAAGGCTTGGGGCATCCAGGAAACCTGGATAACACCTGGATACTGATTATCCTCTCAGTAAAGAAATGGTTCCTCATGTCAAGTCTGAACCTCTCCCGACAGAGTTTTGAATTATTCCCATGCATCCAATCACTGGATACCAGGTAGAAGAGGTCAGCATCCCTCCTTTCCACTTGCCCTCCTCAGAAAGTTGTAGAGGTGGTCACTCAGTCTATTTTTCTAGGCAAACTAGGCAAACCCAAAATCCTTAGCCGCTGCTCATAGGACATACAGGTCTGCAACTTCAGACTGAAATATTGGACCTGTGTATGCCATTAAAAGTAATATATGTGAGTTGTCAAGCTGCTGGATTGGTTTGTCCGTTTTACTTGTTTCGTTTGGTTTTGCTGTGTGTGTGGTGATGGTGGTGGTACAGATGGGTATGAATAGTTAGGTATGTGGTGGTACAGAGGGTTAGGTACACAGTGAAGAGGGAACCTGAAGTTAGGCTTGTAATTTAAAATGAAAAAAAAATTCTAAAGATGCACATCAATACTTGAGGAGAGGAAAAAATTACCTACCAAAATATTAAGAACATGGCTAGAATGCTATAGGAGTTCAAAGAAACTGCAGTGGCTTCTGTGCTCCTCTGTCAAACCCCAGTTTCTGAGATGCAAGGTAATCCTAGTTTTTTCACACCTCTCTAGAGCCCTCTGTTTTTTCCTAATTCCTAATGTCTTGTCCCTATATTGCTAGAAATGTACTTAGGGGTTTTTTAGGAAACACATGGCTTTCTTAGAATGGGGGAATTCTTGCCCTAACTCCACTAAAGGCTTCTCATGTGTCATAACTCCAATCAAGTGTTTTATGGTTCACTGAAGAATACAGGCGGTTAAATCTTCTGTTTTTTTCATTTCTGATGAAAAGGAAGTTGGACTTATCTGAAAAGATACTTGTGCTCGGCAGTTAGAAATTCCAACCCTCACTCGTTTTAAAGTTGAGGTCAGAATGAAGGAGATAGTGTAAGACTCCAACACTTACAGGAGACCTTGAGCACACATGTTGAATTATAGGCAGAGAGTTGAGTTTGCATGAGTCCTGCAGGAAAAAGGTCCTTGATTAGTCATGCTGCTGCATTCAACATGAGTTGCAATCTGTAAGTGGTTTTCAAGGGTAACTCCAAATAAAGCACGTTACGGCAATACAGCCTGGAGGCAAAGATCAAAGCTGAGAGATGGGAGGATATAAATACACTTCCTTTACAAATGGCCAGATGATTCTTGAGCTGTCTGTCTAAATACTTCCCATAATGAAGTAATAGAAAGTAGTGCAGCAGTGACAACAGCAGAAAACAGAACAGGTGCTTCCAGCTTATTTCTGCCATTTATCCTGAGCTTAGTGCCTCCAGATTCTGCTATTGAACTTTCATATTTCTTGAGCAAAAATCCTTGATTTAGGAAGCATAATTGCCTATTGCTTAGGCAAAATTGCCCATCAGCCTATAGTCCTAGGAGTGTCCATCTGGGAAAAAAAGTTCAAGTATACTTAATTCTGTGGAATACTGAATCACAAAATACGTTTGTTTTTTTTTTTAAATAAATCCAGTTAGAATCCTCCACAAAGAGCACAAAGAGGTATCAAAAACATTCTATATCTAAATTTTCTTTTGAGAACATATAATATTCATATGCATATCCATTTTATTTTTATCTTCTGGATGTTGGTGTTAACTTTATGTGATATATACACTTTCTCAGATTTCTGTTATCTTTGTATTAATTTTCTGTTGCTATGCTAGATGTGCTGAAAAAATTCAATACTTTTATAATATTTATACATAGAATCACAGAAATATTAGTGAATTTCACAGGGGTTAAGAATTAATGTTTCACTTAAAATAAGTACAAAATGTACCTTAGCTGTCGTTCATCAGCTACGTGGTTCAGAAGGCCAAGTCTAGGCTTCCAGTTGGGCTTCGTTCTATCTAAGTGCTCAAAATAATTTAAGAAAGCCTTTTGAAGAGAACCTGAAAGTGAAAATGCAGGTTTCCAAGTTCTTTGAAGTATCTTTAATATCATTCTTCAAAGCGTTTCAGGCTTTTCTCTTATTACATTGTAGAATTTCACTTGTTTTCAAGTGTTAAGTCACATTTCTGAAGCAAGTTCCATTCTGTCATTCAGAGAAGATACACTAACAAAACAAATAAATGGAAATCTCAATAGATCTCAAATTTTTTACATTTGTACAAGTAAATTCAAAAATTATGAAAAATTGCTCATTTAAGGTTTATTCTTTACTTTCTGCTTTACCTTGCAGTCCCAGTGTCTTCAGCAAATGTGATTTTTCTAAGTATTACTAAAATTTTGCTTATTATGACAAATAATACCAATATAATTTTTGGTCATTTTTGAAGTAGACTGACTTTGCTTTTTGTTCCATTCTCCAAGATTTTCCTTCCACAGCTTTTCAATAACAGTAGGCATTGAATTGCAAAGTGTGTTACAAAGCTGTCTTAGAAGCTGGATGAACATGCAATAAAAATTCACAGAATAAATTTAATTAATATGTGTTCATATTTTCCAACTGCCTCAACCTTTTTTCCTCGATATCTGCTTTTTATGCCTCACTTACTAACCATGAGCTGGAACACCTTTTCACCAAAAAAAAAAAACCCTCCTTTCCTGAAAGACACAGTCTGAAATGGAATCCATCTCCTAATTCAGTTTCAGATATGTCTGTTAAGTGTCTTACTCTAATGTTTTACTAAAACAGTTTCATAATACATCATGTATATTTCTCTTGTTTCTTCTGACATGATGCTTATTTACTCTATTTGCTGGCTTTTTTTTTCCTTTTGTGTAATAAATCCTTACAAGTTGTAATCTGTTGCTACCATTTTTTCCTTTTTCTTGTTAGAAAAGCAGTTTTTATAATTTTATTTCAACATTTCCTCTTTAAACCGTATCATCCACTCTTTCTTTTTGTCTGTCTTAGACCAGAAGAAATAAAATTCATGTTATTCTTTCAGGAAACCATTTTTTCATCACAATTGTTGCCTCATTCATCCATCATCATCTCAAGATTTAATGCTTAAAAAGTTTCTGTGACTTTCCACTCATTAGATATCCTATGCTGCGGGAAGTGTACTGCTGGAGACTTTTTACAAAGTCATATTTATTTCTTTCAAGTCCATTTTATATTCTAATGTCATTTTTTTGTCCTTCCGATTCAAATCTTCCTTATTCAGATATGTATATTTTTATATAGTGCTGTTTGTTTGGGTTTTGGTTTGGCTTGGTTTGGATTGTTTTTTTTAAAAAAAAGACTTTTGAAATGTTAATGTTAAATTGGAATCAGTTGACTCTAAGTTGAAAAATCTTTCTTCTGGACTCTATACAAGAAGGAAAGACTCCTTGAAAATATAATTGTTATTCCTAAAAGGGATTCAGGAAGCTCAGCCCACACAGTCCATCCAGATTCCATGCTTCTGTATGGGTAGAAGAACGGGCAAGGTACATCCAAATAAGATTTATCTGTAGAACATCACTTTCTGCCTGCTGGGAGAAAATAAGTGGGACATTTTTCTGTAAGAATAAGCAGATTCTCACTGCACTGGTCTTTACAGAGTGAAGGGAAATAGAAAGTTCCTAGTTGCAATCAGCTTGATATAATAGATACATAATGTATCCACAGAGGCATAGAGCAACCTTGCTTGTTCCCAGGACTTTCCATTTACTATACTCGCTCCTATAAATTGTTAGGCAGACTAACACTTTCTGTAGCAGATCTACTGCTTACTCAGTACTTATTTTGAATGATGCTTGTACATGTGCAGGGGACCAGATGTGTCCTTTCCAAGCTTTAATGAGGAATTGCCGTGGATGTATTTCATAAAGGCAGCCTCAGTCTCTTAAAAAAATTATTTGTCATCCTGGCAGTAACTGGTGAGAAAAGTATGCACACAGGGCATTTATTTTCTTCTCAATAGTGTAAGCTAAGGTCAGAGGTTCAGACTTCACTTTACACTGTCTTTGTTAGCTTAACACAGAACAATGCAGAGACTAAAGGGGGAGAAATGCTCATTTTTGTCACTTGCAGTGGTATCAGTGGTGGCCAAAGAGTGATAGAGGCCAGAACACTTGATAATTTGCCCGCAGTGATGCTTGTACTCCCTGAGAGTTGTTTGAATTAAACACTGCCAACCAGGGAAAAATCAATAAAGTTGTTTAAATGGTTTCACAGGGGCCTTTGTGATGATTGAATATTACTCTTCTTACAAGACCAATAGCTCCTTGCTTTTTTTTTTGCAGTGCATGACCAGTAACTAAAATTATTCAGTATAAGAGTTCAAATGAAGGCTGAGCGTCTTCTCTTCTTACTGTCTTCTTCTACTGACAAATAGTTTTCATTTCCTTTTTTTTTAAAAACTAAAGTAGAACAAATCAATAAACCTCCCAGAAGCAGCAACATTAACATTCCAAATCATCCCTATTTCCAGCTAGATCTGCAGAAAAGGGCAAGACCAACACTGATTTACACCATCTGAGGATCTACTCCAACACTTCTTTGGGTTAGATGACATTCAATCAATTTGCCCATAGAATGATGCACTGTACAAAAAGAACTGCAGACAATACAGATTTTTAGTGTTTGAAATAGGATAAGGTTTTATTTCTATAAATGTTTTTGACTCTTTTGAATGATAATAGTTTAGAGAATTAATACATAAGAATTTAACATCCAAAGCTGCTTTTTACAGGATATGGCAAAAATTAGGATAATTTACCTACTATCATAGAAAAAGGAATAAATCTGAGAAAACCTGCATCATGTCCATGTAGAGCATCTATTCATTAAGCTAAAGATGCATTATGTGGTAGGTAAAAAAATTAAAAGATGCTTGTTTGCACTGAAATAAACCTCAGTCTTCCTCCAACACTCTGTCAGTATAACTAGTACCAGTTTCTGACATTACTTGCATGGACTGACAATGCAGGCCTTGCAGCAGTCAAACTGGTGGCGGCTTTCTGCTTTATTTGTGTACATCATTATAAAAGAGAAAGGAAAAATATGAATCACCACCATATCAGTGAAATAGTCTCTTCACTCTTTGGAAAGGTATGCTGTCAAATATGAGTTTCCTTCCACACCTGATGAAATGCTTTAATTCTCTTATGCATCTCTCTCTGAAATAAATGTTATTTTCCTGCTAGAAGTCACACATGGAGCAGAAAAAGAGTGGATGAAATGGAGTCAAGGGAGACAGGATTCCTGGCTTTTTACCTCTGCTTTTCCACTATTCAACCTTTAGCATACGCCTTGATTTCCCTGCTAAAACCATGACAGCTACAACAACATTTAACTATAGAAATGCTTTGAGATTTAATTAACTGTTACCACATTTCAAAACCTTCATTAAAAATTCACTGATGTGAATGAATTGCACATTGTGGAACAGTAATGAAGGAAAATATGCCAACACAGGATACATCCAAGCAAACACCCAACAAAGACAAACAATCACCTCCACTAATGCCTTTACAGTGTTTTTTCACAGTTCAGAGATATGACACTTTACAACAATTTCTACAATATTCCCATCCCTGTAATGTAGTCTTTTAGACTAACTGATACATGTTTTTACTGGACAACATAACTTCATAGAATACTATATATCTATATGCAAACATCTTCACAAGAATCTCTCTTCATCTGCTTCAAGTTGTGAAACTTAAATTACATCTTTTATAGGCAAATAACCACTGAGACAGCTTACGCTCCCCATCCCAACTTCTGGCATAGGAAAAGCCAATGAATTCAATAGCAGCAACCTTGATTAAAAAAAACGCACCTTTTGAACCTAACATATACCCCTAAACCCCTTATTATGCCTCCTGGGGAAGGAAGATTTGGGATTTATTTTTTTACCTTTCTGAGTCTAAATTTCTACCAATTCAAAACAAAACAAAACAAAACAAAACAAAACAAAACAAAACAACAACCAAAAACCACCCCCAAACAAACAAACATACCCCATCACAACCAAAAACCAGGAGTAAAAGTTGAGTTTGCATAAATGGGATCATAATATTAAAATAAGATATAGACCGTAAATTTTCTTCTCAAGTTTCCGGTATATCATCATGGGATGATAATGTATACATCTGCATCACTTCATTTCTTATGAGTTTGTCTTTTTTTTTCCAGATTTCATCAAAAAGTAGAAAGTACAGATGAGACAGAAACACCAAATAATTGAAGGAAAAAAAAATACCAATTTGTCTTTTAGGTATCAATAAAGTTCTACCATTGGGGAAAAATTACAGATAGTCCAGATCCAAACTAGCCTATCCATCTTTCTTTAAATATTTTGTATATACATGTCCTAGGGCCTCTGCTGGAAAAGGGATAAGCCAGTTATCTTAAGTTTTGTCTACTGCACTGCTTGGTCCTTCAGCTGGGCTGTAGTGCAGAGATTCTCAGTTCAACTTTGTGGCTTTCTTCTTGGAGTAACCAAACCCAGTAGTAGCCATGGACATGGACTAAACCAGCAACTTGAAAAAAAACTACAACCAACTTCGTAATCTAGAAATTATTAGCTTTTTAAGAGGTAATCATTTTCCGTCTAATGAAAATCTTAATTAAAAATGTTTATGTTGGTTTTTTTTATAATTCTGGTGATGGTTAAAAATTCCAATATCTGGATCGTCTTATATGTGACATTTGCTTTCATAAGCCATGCAGTTATCAGAAGCTAATTCTGTTGAGAAACTAATCAGTGAAGGTGTTACACAAATGCAAAACATATGATTAAAGAGAGGGAAGGCAAAGCTCATGCAAAGAACTGAATATTATAATGAAATTGCCACTGAATGGAGATGTGAGGACTTCAAACTCAGTTTAATTAGGCCACTGAGTGGAATCCCCTAAGACTGACAGGAATTGAACAGCTAATAATCAGTTTGTTCTTTACTGATTACCAGCTAATCATGTCCCAAACACAACCCCTTTCCCCTTTCTCATTATGAATACATTTGCAAGCCTTTTTTCTAATCTCTGCACTTTTATGGGCACACAAGTCCTAATCAGATAACTTCAAGAGCTTCAACTAGTGTCTTTAAAAGCCCACCTATTGTTTGTGAAGCAAATATTTGCATCCTTCAGCATTACATTGGTAAACACTGGCTGTGCTCGTAGGAAGTGATGAGAAACCCAATTATGCAAAAGCAGCATATTTTGTTACCTAATTTTCCAAAGTTGATTTCCATTATTCAGTGGCTGAGTGTGCCTCTGCTGAGTGCTGTAATTCTATGTACAAAGAAAACCCACTTGCATTCAGAATTTCTTGCATACCATGACATTGACATCTGAGACCTATTCCTGTGAAGCTCCTTTTTTATAGAAAGGAAGAATAAGCTTACTTTTTATGTGTCAGCTTTCATACGAACTGTAAGCTCAGATTTTTATCTATACCCCTTTTAAGTAATTTGAAAGAGGGCTATTGACTTCCTTGGACCTAACATCTGACCTGTCATGTTATAGACAACAAAGTGATATGGTTTGAGTGTTAGCTGACAAGAGAAGTAGAAAGCAGCTAAACCAGTAGAAAAGTATCAATCAACTGCAATGGGGTGAACAGGTTATCTGGAATATTTTTAGATGAGGTTTGTCATGAAAAGCGTTAAAGGCTCAATTGTTTTTTGAAAAACAGTAAGCTGTTGGGTGCCTAAATTCTGTACAAATCTCAGTTTCCATCAATAGAATTTCCTAAATTACCTAAAAAGATTCTTTACTTGTATAAATACTAAGGACTTCTGTTATCTTAACACGCCTAAGCAGTTCAGCACCAAGGCCATGAATATGTTTCATCAGGATCCTCAGAACCTGTTAGCACCAATCCCACATCTGGAGTAATCTCTGTAGACAACACAGAGGGCAGAAATGCTTTTATTCAAGATCCCAGTGAAACAAGAAAGAGGTGCCTGTGCACTTCCATCTTTTCTATAGTTCAGAGACAAGAGGACCTTTGTAAAGTGTCCTCAGCATGAGAGGACTCAAGCTTGGATCTTTTCCCCACAAGGCACCACACTTTTTCAAGCAGTAACACATTTTCCCTCTCCTGCTGTAGCTTTGAATTTTTTTTTTAAATGATTCAGTATTTTTTTTTGGTCCAGAAAAAAAGGAGCAATGGGAAATACAATTCCTTCCTACTCAATAAATCAGGACACCTGCAGAGGAGACCACTGTTCTGATCTCTTTCCGTGGACTGTTTCTGTGTCTCACACGATGAACACTTAATGCTATGTATGTGTAATTGCATGCAGATGAGAAAGAAAATACTTCAATAAGCTCTACACTTCTTTAGGACACCAGCAAACATAGTTTCTAGTGATAAAATAACCAGTAAAGTCAATTAAACAATTCCCAGTGATCTAATAGATATGGAAAGAGCAAATAGCAGGGCAATGGGTCACAGTGACGTGATGAGTGAAGCCATCATGTATCTTGCTAATGCTACAAGCATGTCCAAATTCTTTCAACACTAGTTTTGATTTTCCTTGTCCGTTTTTAACATTTCTTTATTTGTTCTTACCATTAATTGCTACTGCAACAGTACACATATAACAACTGGCAAGAGTGTGTCGGAAATAAATTTCACCTTACTGAATCAGTTAATATGTTGTTGTTTGCTTGGAGTTTTTTAATTATTCACAAGAAAAGGTTTATTTTCTCTTCTTGGAATGAGTCTTATAAACAAAATCAACACAAAAGGAAGAAAAAGAAATAAATCTTTAAAGAAATATCTTTAATTTTCACAGGCATAAAATGTGGTTTCAATTAATGTTTTTGCTATTAATTTTAAATTTTAAAATATATCCTAATATTTTTAGATTTTCTTTCCAATTTTTTAATGAAAAAAAAACACCTTCTTGAAAAATTCTCTCGCTTCCTTTACGGAAAAACAACTCTATTTTGAAAAATAAACAATAAATAAAATATAAAGAGATGAATGCACAATAATAATCTAAATACAAAACTTTACAGAAATAATTGTTTCCCCTGGCCTAGTTCTCTACATAAATAAATAAATAATTATAGGGAAAGAAGGAAGCAGTAAAGTGACTACATTAAGAAGTTGATTGATGTGTTGCTCCTGTGCGATGTTCAGCAAGCTTTTCTCTGGAGAGACTTTATTGGTTTGCTGGTACTAAATTTTCCAAACATATATATATCTTCTGATGCATGGCAAGTTTGTCACTGTTGAGAAACTACGTCAGCCAAGTTAGAAAAGTTAAGAGCCTGTAAAACTTAAGTCATCCAGAACTGCCACTAATGGAAAAAAATATAGAGAGGTATTAAAGAAATTCAAAGTTATATGAAGGTTGAGGTTTCAGATGGATGAGGGTAAAAGGTGGATATCACAGGCATAACATTTGCAGATTGCTTAAAATACATAGAAAAGAATAATTTAAAATAAAATATTATGGCAGATCACCTTCTAAAAATTTTCCTTTTAAAAGGAAAAAAGAAGGGTTAAACCTGAACCCTATAAAAATTTCCAAATCCTGTTATTTGGGCTCCTTGTATATAAAGTTTAACAGTACCAGACAGCTTAAACTGGCAGCTGGAAACAATATTTTAAAAAATCTGGATTAATAATATTAAATTAATTTGAGAAATAATAAATTAGTCAATTAATTAATTAATTTAATTCCTGTCTGCATTGGGTTTGTTCAGGCTGCAGAAGAGAAGGCTTTGCAGTGACCTAATTGCAGCCATCCAGTATCTGCAGGGAGCCTACAAGAAAGATGGAGAGAGACTGTTTACAAGAGCATGGAGTCACAGGAGAAGGGGTAAGGGTTTCAAACTGTAAAATAGAAAGCTTAGATATTAGGAAGAAATTTTTTATTATGAAGGTGGTGGGGCACTGGAACAGGTTGCTCAGAGAAGTTGGGGGTGCCCCATCTCTGGAACTGTTCAAGGATGGGGCTTGGAGCAACCTGGTCTAGTGAAAGGTGTCCCTGCCCATGGCAGGGGGTGGGATCTAGATGATCATTAAGGTCCCTTTCAACCCAGAGTGTTCTATGATTCTATGAAAATCAGAATAATGAAAAAATAGTTTGGCTTTTTCTAGAGCCTTAAACCTACATAATTTAATTGTACAATTACAATTTTTTTTTTTTTTTTAGAAAACCTTGGTTGTCTTTCTTAGCATAATTTAACATCAGCTGATTTCCACAAGATTTTTTTACTTGGCACATTCTGTTCTTATGATTTTGTCAATTAATTTCATTTTTGATATCAAAAAATGATGGAGTTTGTCATTGGTCACTGAAGAAAAATTCAGGTATTTTCTCATTATAAGGAGGTTGTTCTCTGTTTTACACCATTATAAGTGAAGCAGAAACAGTTCTTTGTGTTTAATAATTCAAATTTAGAGGAAGTTACCAGACTAAGTTTATTTGTGTGTATGGCGTTTCTTTATTTTCAAAAAGGAGTAATATTGGGGAATATCAGCTTTCTCTCCTGGAAAATCATATTTTTATATGCAATACTTGAACATGGTCTCTGAACTAGATTTTCAATTGTGTAAATGACCATTAACAAAATTGGATATCTGCTGGAATATGTTGTATAACAACAGAATGTTCTATCATCTAATAATGAAGGAAACAAAATATTATTTAACCTGGGCAACTAACAATGCAATCTAGATTTAAATCTTTCAGAATTCACTCGTGCTTTACCTATAAATATTCATAGGCTACAGAGGCCTGTCAAAGAAGGTTGATAAATTCAAGGGATTTTGTACATCAAATACTTACTCACCATATCTTTTCATCCCTTATAAATTTCCTCATCATGTCCAGGACAACCTATTTCTGAATCAGAGTACAGTGCTAGTAGTTGGGACTTGCTATTCAATAATCCATTCACCCTTGAGATCACTGTGCTTCCTAAAGCAGGTGAAACACATAGGTTAGAAAAAAGGACACAGCCATGGGACAGCACGTTTGTAAAAACAGAATGTAATCAGCCAGACAACTGTATAATATACTTTAAAATTATATTTAAGCATGTGTTCTGCTGTTATGGGAATATTATATGATACTAATTTACCACTAATCAGGCACTATTATCCACCAAGAGCAGCCTCTGCCAGTGAATTGTTACACTGGTAAAAAGCTGACAGATTACTTTCCACTACAGCATGCAGAAATAAGAGATCTTTACAAATGACATGCCACAGCCATGAAAGCCAATGACACAGGGAGCACTTACAGCTGATAAGAAGCATTTACTTTCTGCCACTTCAAAAGTGAATTCTCCCTGGGATGCCTTTAATCCTACCTGGCACCTTAAACCCAGTGCTCTGCACTGCAGCAAGAAGAGATGAAAGCAAAAGGGCACAGGCAACAGAGAGACAAGCAGATTTAACAAGACAGGTAATACATGCAACTGATCATTTGTTGACATGAAGTACAGCAAGAGACAATGGAATAATGAGGAAGTAACAACAACAACAACAATAATTATTATAATTCTAATAGTTTTTAAACAAATCTGTTTGAGGGACTGTTGCTTTAATCAGTCAGCAACTGCCCACATAGCTGGGAAAGTGTTCTTGTATTAGGATGAAAATTAAATGATTGAAAAATTAAATGCAAAGCTGTTCTCTTTTGCAGTGAAAAGATTGTGTGTCCACTAGGTAATAAGCAGATCGTCAAAGCAAGCAGGGATTTGGACCTCTCAGATAGTGGAAATATTTTGCTGTAGAAAATGGTCCAAAGTTGTTTTCTTTCCAGTCTTCTCACTTCCACTAGCACCACTTGACTGTGAGATATCACAACATTGTCATATACAAACACTTCCAGTTTTGGCTAAGACACAGAACCACAAAATGTAAACCCCATCAATCTAAATAGTGAACTAATAAGTGAACTGATTTTTTAAGTTATTATTTCATATTATCAAAAGGCAATGTTAATTCTTAATAAACATACACATCAGTTCCTTCCAAATCTGAAGGTGCGTACCCTAGCTTGGATAGGAGACATCTTTGCCTTGATAAGACTTTGAAAATGTCATAGCTTTGTGCCTTTCAAGGATAAGGGGTAAAAATATTTTCCATACAGTATTAGATCTCAAAGTTCTCTAAAAGTTAATCAGCCTTAACAATGTTGTATTGCAGATGTTATTTGTATATGTAAAACAAGATTTCCAGCACTTCTTCATTACTGTGGATGCACACAACCCAAGGACATAGCTTATGACATGCAGCAGAATGTAACCAAGATCACTAGATTGCACTGGTCCTTTTAAACACAGTGCACAATTAAAGAATGCGTATTCTTTTCCCTGTGGATCACTCTCAGATAGGAAACCTTATAATATTTTTTAGTAAAAGAGCTAAGTACCTACAGGGAGGATGGCTTAATATTTCTAGTAAATGTTTCCTTATCAAGAAACATGTCAAGTCACTCATGGTCTTTGCATGTACCCTTGTGGTCCTTTTAAGAATATTGCATAACTAGAGTCTTCAGGCTTTCTATAGACTAGCTGGCTATAACTTCTGTGTCTCATTTTTTCTTATTCATTTCAAGGTAATTGAGAGGGAGAACAATTATTTACATTAAATTTTTATTATTATATAATTTAAACTATGTAAACAAGTAATCCTGGTTTGGAACACAGCTGCAGAAGAATGATCATAGTTGTAATCTTCTATGTTTACCATGACTTAGACTGGGATTTCTTTTTAGTCTCAGTGAATCCTGGGGTAATACAAATGCCAAAGTATTTGCAGGGATTTTAACTGGATAACCATAGGATATATCTAAGACAAAAATAAACAAAAAACATGCCACTTTTGGTAAGCTATGTGTGAAATCGTAATATAATGTTTAATACATTCATCATTCCAAAGTATTAGAAGAGATCTCTGACATATTCACCTTTATTGGAGGAAACAAAATTGTGACACAGGTGTTCAAACTCGGCCAATCTTCCTCTGCTGAACCATTCTTTCCATGAGAAATACCTTGGAAGCAGTGTTCCCAAAATAACACACTACTTTATGGAAGAAGGTTGACAGAATCTTGATCAAAGTAAATATATGACTGAAAGTGACAACTTGTACCCATAAACTTAAGATAAAGAGGGAAAGATATAAATTATTGTGAAATAATTTTAGTTAGCTAAAAAATTGCTTCCAAGTATGAATTCTGTCCCATAATGGGGAGGAACTTTTCTGTTAAATTTGTATTTATGATACACAGATAGACATATTCATAGTCTTTGTAAACTTTTCAAATGTAAACAATCAAAAAGACAAAATGTAAAAACTTTTAAAAGCTTTCTTTTCACATATAATTATATAATTGTATTTATTCAGAGGAAATTCTATTTGCTTTGTGTTTCAGTATCCAATAGCTATGTGGGCTTTAAATTATGGGGTAATTATATGCTGCAGTTAAGACAAAGCTGCTAGTACTTCAAATCTAATCCTGTTTGATGTATTTAACCCATTTCTGCAACATTAAAGATCCTGCTTAAAATAGTTGCTCTTCATCACTTTGAAATTTCAGGACAATGACAACTTAGAGAAACTAGCATCACTCAGTAGTATGATCCCCTGTGTTTAAGGATATGGTGACCATTTTCAGTAGTTTCTGTTCATCATCCTCATTATTTTGACAAGTTTTAATACTATTCATCAAAGAACACATACTAAGTGTATACTTTGTGGGTATCAGGGGAATTTTCAAACTCATAAAATTGTATCATTATTCTTTAGCTGAAGTGACTGATTGGTGTTCTGTGCCATGAATCTTCCTTTTAATAGACTATCGTAGGCATTGAACGAAATTTGAAAACTTTTCATGTTGCCTAAAACACAGCATTCTTAAAGATCAATCTCCAACACCTTTAATTACCTTGGCAAGGGGGTTGGACTAGATGATGTCCAGAGGTCCTTTCCAACCCTGACTATTCTGTGATTGTGTGATTAATTGACTTTAGTCGAACCCCCTGCACTACTGCCTGGCCTGACTTAATTATATACAAAATTTTGCCTGCTGGTACAATGACTAAGTTCAGCTTTTCTGAAATAATGGCAACAAAGTAGTTACTGTAATGTTGCTTAGTGGAGAAAGAGCACTTTGAGCATTAAGAAAGGATATTGAACTGAATGGTGCTGCAGTTTAGGATGTGTGGGTCTCCTACCATCACTTGATACAGTTACCTTTTTTCACTAAAAAAAGAGGACTGCCCTCTGAAAGGCTTTTCTGGGGTAGGGGTGCTATTAAGAATTTTGGCACTCCATCAATGGCCTGATGAAGGATATCTCCCACAATACTGCCACCTGTCACACCAGGAGAGAAGTGACTGGCTGCTCTTGGATGGACAGCAGATGCCCACAAAGCCTCACTATCCCTTCCCAACTTCACTAGGCAATGGGAGAAAATATAATGAAAGGCTCGTGGGTCAATATAAGAATGGAGTGCAGCCCCTCAGGAACAGAGTTCTCCAGCATGGGTCCACCATGGGGTCACAAGTCGGACCAGCAAAACTGCTCCAGCATGGAGTTTCTCTCTCCACGGGTCCACAGGTCCTGCCAGACACTGGCTCCAATCACAAGGTCACAGCCTCCTTCAGAACACAACCATCTGCTCTAGTGAGGTCCTCCACAGTCTGCAGGTATGTGTCTGCTCTACCATGGAACTCCATGGGCTGAAGGGGAACAGCCTTCCTCACCATGGTCTTCACCAGGGGCTGCAGGGGAATCACTGCTCTGGAGCCAGCAACACCTTTTCCCACTCGCTTCTTGAATATCTCTTCTTGAGACCTTGGTATCTTCAGGGTTGTTCATCTGACGTGAGGAACATTCTCATTCCTCTCTCCCAGTTGCTGTGGCACAACAGTTTTTTCCTCTTCTTAAATGTGTTATTCCAGAGGGAATTCCAGTGTCCCTGAGGGGTTCAGCCTTCTCCAGCAGTAGGTCTGTCTTGACACCGCTTAAATTGTGCACAGCATCTGGTGTCTTCTCACAGAAGTCGCCCCTGTAGCCCCTCCACTACCAAAACCTTTCCACACAAACCCCATACACTGGTGCTGCATCTTCTGAGCCAGACTAGGTCCTTTAGGGTCTGCCTAGCCATAAAGATGGCCTTCCTTCCCTGACCAGAGGAGTTTCCAAAAGCAGAAATGGATGTTTGCAAAACCTCCTGATGGTGTGAAGACCTGAGTAAGCAACAGGTCTGAACATCGCAAAGAAAATCTCTGTCACTTGCTGTCAGTAGTCACTAGCAGACAGCCTATAGCTGGATGGCAGTGTGTCCAGCTAGTTATGCCAAGTCACAGTTCACCAGGGACTTGGCATAGCCATCTCTAGCCAAGGTTTTCTTGAACTGTTCTCTATGGCAAGATGACGAAGAGCCAAAGTACAGTTTAAAAACCCATGTGACAAATCTTCCTTGCTCCCATTTTCTTCCCCAGACTCTTTCCTTCCCCTCATTTCTTTCCCATTTCTGGGCTCTCTTCTCACTCATGCACAAAATTAAATCCATTCCAGACCTGTATTCCTTTCTGTCTCAGTGCAGAACACATGAGGAGTACAAAGGGAAAACAGTCCTTTGAATGGGAGGAACTAGACAGTTCTTTTTCTTTATTTGCTTCTCGGTGTTGACTCTTTATGCCATGCCTTGCATATTCTAAGCACATTTGATCACAGATTTATGTACCACCTGCCAGAATATTCTGCTGGGTTTGTTGATCTCAGCTGTATGAGTTGATTTAGAATTTATTTAGATTTATTTAGAATCCAGTGGCATTTTAATAGGAAAACAAGTGGTATCACAAAGTTCTTCTTAACAGCTACCATGAGCAGGAATCTTTCTCATCTTTATAATTCTGTTTATGTCAAGAGATAAGTGTATTGATGAGACATTATGAAATATCTTATTCTTAATAACTCTTTAAGGCTAGGAAAAGCATTAAATACTAGTATACTGTTATGTCCTACTGAAAGGAAACATGCTAGTCTTTAAACAGATCTTGTTTCAACAAGCTACCAATTTATAGTGGTAGTCATTGTAAAAGTCTTTACTTACTATTTTTCTTTAGATATTGCTAGTACCCACTTCTGTTCCTCATGATGTCAAGAAAACTAGAGATATGGACAAAATTATTAACTTAGAGATGATTAATTTTCAAATGTGTCATTTTCTTAAACATTTGAACCATGGACTGGCACATGCACAGATTGGTAGGGCTCATTTCCTTTGTGGAACAGCTATTTGTAGGCTAACACTACCTTCACGTAGGAAAGAATGGAGAGGATAACAAGTGGAAGCTAAAAGCAACTGACAAAGGAGTCTGAACAAAACTGCAGTTTTCCTGACAGTGCAAACCTGTCCTGAACAAAGTAGTACACCATCCTGGTTAGGAAATTGGGGATAAAAGTAACAGTGACACCTGACAGTGTGATGAACTCTCACAGTCCCTTTGGAGCAACCATTGTATGTTCTCTATTCCTTTTTAATCATTCCAGTCACCTACAGGCAATTCCCTCTACCATTGTAATAGTAAAAAGTGGAGATATTTTTAGCTGGTAAATGTTCATTTGACATTTTGAATGCTTTCATCATATTATTTAGGATAGAAACACTGTTTCTCACTAAATAAAAAGATTTCAAGTACAGTAGATTCAACACAAGGCGGCAAAGAGCTTTGATTATGATATTTCAACTTCATGAGATCTGAGTGTAAAGGCTAAAAGAAAATTCTGTTACTCTGTGGGAGAACAATCTTCAGCACAAAGGCTTTTTACTACCTAGGACTTTACTAAGTTTTAATGCTGATTTTCCTCACTTTTCTTTTCAACATTAGAACATCTCTATTAATGTCTTTTAGACTGGGACATCATGCAGGGAATTAAAAGGGCTCTACAACCTGGAAATTGAGGTCTATTATCACAATCTACTTAATTATAAAGTTATGCTTACATTTATAGCACCTAATAAAAGCATGAAAGGAAAATGGCAAAGGTGTTACATTCTGAGAAGTGTTCTCCAGACTGACAATAAATATGGTTTTCCTCATACCTAGACACACACTTTAATGCTGCAGAAAAGTACACAAATACATGTTTTCAACTGTTCACTCTTGAACCTGATGAATCCTGAGTAACAACTCAGTCTGCCCCCTAACTGTGTGGGAAGATGTAGGTGGATAGCAGGTTCTCACAGATTTCAAACACATATCCAGACAGACATACAGGGGAGCACTCCTGCCCCTGTGGATATCTGACACTGACACCGAGTAATATAAGGGATGTTTGTCTCCATCAAAAACATTTCTTTCAAAGATCTCCTTTCAGGCATTATTTGGTAACTTCAATCGCATCAGCAGATACAAGGCTCACTTCTATTCATGTATTGAGAAATCCCTTTTGCACAGGATTCTTACTAGAAAGCAATTTGTTGCACTTATTTATTTAACTACACTTTATTTTACATTTAATTAATCATTGCATTGATGACTGTACCTTGAATAATCTATATTGATACTTGTTTGGTGGCTTGTGGAGAGACCCGAACTGTCACCCCTACCCATTAAAACACTAAACCAGCTGTGGGTTAATTTACCCATCTTCCTGCTCCTTTAATAGGAATTCAGCATACATTGCTGTTAAGGAAATGTCATTGTTCCCTCATCGTCTACTTTATAGGGATGTTTATCTGGATTCTAAAATCATGGAACTTTGATAAACTATATTTAATCAATGTACAAAGATCATCATAAACACCTCAGGTATGCCCTTTTAAGTCAATCTTTATGTTACCTAAAACTAAAGGCAAGGCAAGGAAAACCCAGATTAACCATCACTTTATGGTTTTTTAGTCTGTCACAGAATCCCTGTTGAATTTTCTAGGATGACAGAAACAGAAGAAAACAGAAAGGGAGTAGTGGTTTCTAAACACATGAATTATATTCATGATAATTTACTGTCTTCATCTCTCACAGCATATAACCTACCACAGGCAGTTTAACCACTCCTCTGAGCTGATGGAGTACAAAGCATCACTTTTCAGAAAGATTTCAGTAGAAGTTCTGGTCATGTACTGTAATTCATCCTGAACACAAATATTTTGAGTGCTGACGTTAACAAGATTGTAATGGCGGATGAAAAGTCAGTCTAGAGCACTGATATTTTTTATTATATCCTGCAAAACTGAAATTCTTGGCTCGTCATTTGGGATAAACTTCATCAGAAAGGTAGTGTAACCCAAACTGGTTTTATTAACTCGTATGTTGTCAAATATATTTTAACTACAGATCAACAGGTTTAACTTTAGGAGGATTCAGGTTACACAGGTTTCAACTATTCTTTGGACATTTGAAATCCAAACTGGTGATAACCTGTTCTCTAATTTTACAAGTACTCCTTCTTGCTGAAAACGTAGAAAATTAATGTAAGAGCTTTTAGCAGAACCATTTGGAATAACTGTTTCTCTTTTAAAAGATATATGCTACACTGTGTACAATAAGATGATAGTAATATGCCTTAAAACACACGTAATCCTGTATATTACATTCACACAGAAGATCCTATTGCAGTTAAGATGATGTGTGTGCATGTGGATTTTAGTCAGCCTTAAGGTAACAAAGGTCAATACTGTAAAAAAGGGTTATTAGAGCAAAATGCACATCCTGCAGTATTAATGTTCTTTCTGGAGTGACTCCAGTTATGTTGGGAAGGAAATGTCTTTGCCATAATTTTGACACTACTCCTATAGTGGTTTTTTTTTACTAATAAATAGATTTTTGTCTATCACAGTACCTACTTACTTGTACTTTCAAGGCAAGTCATCACATGTTAGCAGTTCACCTGGCTATGTTATGGAAGTTCTGGATCCTACATCATCACAAATCAACATACAGAAGCTTCAGCTGCTCTGTTTAAATAATCTGAGTAAGTCACATGAAAAAGGACTAAATAATTTGTAGAAGCAAATTCAATACGGAAGCAATGATATATATATCTTCCAGTTTAAGGGGAAGCACCATGAAAATAAGCACTCAGATTTTATCCTGACTTGTCTAGATTCTTTCAAGTCCCAGAAACATGGAGGTTAGCAGGCCATTAACACTTTACATTTATACATTACTGTAAAAACTGTCCATTGGGCAGCACTCCACCCAGACACATGATCATTAATCTGCTAAATGATTAGTAATTCTTCCACATTCCTACACATCTGCAGAAAACTTCCAAATATGAACTACCTTTGCTCAGGGAAAAGGACCCAAGGCAGGAGCATAATGCTCTTATCCCACTGTAAGTATTGATTTAAATTCATGATTCTGAGATCATTTGAGCCAGTACTCAGTAATATAGTTGTAATAAGTGTGTTACAATTTCCCTATGTAGTTACTTTGATTCTGGCCAACTTAACATACTGAAAAAAATTCATACTATTTTCTGCTCTTTGCTCCACATTAGTTATAAGAAACTGCAGTCAGAACTTTAATACTTAAAGTATGCTCTGAAATATTTAGCAATAATGTTAGTACTTTGACCTTTACAATATCCTACATCTTCATTGGCCACCCGCTTCATCCCCTTCCCCATAGGTTAGACAGGCAGTAAAATAATGGGATACATGGAACAGATAGGCACAATGGCCAATCAAACCAAGGAATATTAAAAAGGTCAAAATACTCAAGTCTACTACTATGATTTATAAAACATATGAAGAATTGTAATTTTAGTACCTAATTCTACTGAGAATAATCATAGTGAGAATTGAAAATGGCACAATGAATAGATTTTGGTGACAGTAATTTCATTTTGAGTGAAAGATAGCAGTCTGTATTCGTCACTAAAACTAGGTTCATTACCTTTATGATTTCACTCTTCAAAGGTACCCTTGGGTCTGGAACCTATTCTTCCTTTTCCTCGTATAAATATTATAGCTATCTCTACAACACTCTGGGGAATACTTTGGAATCTATTTCTTGCTGTGGGAGAAAGGCTACATCTAAGCTCACATTTTTTTATATCTTTGCATATGTGTGTTTTTATCTCTCTCTCTATGGATGTATGTATACACACCCTCACACAGCTCTTCTGAGCATTATGAAAACATACAAAACAAAGCTCGATGATTAACTGCTGAAACAATATCTTCTGGAATTTGTGTACAGATCACAGCTCTGCAGAATGTGAAGATGTCTATTTTTTGCCCAATGAGAAGCAGCTGTTTTACTGCAACGTAACAAGATATTGCAGGTTGGCTGAGCCATTTTTGCTGACTTTACATAAAATTCGTTGATTCTTGCTTCCCAAAGATTTGTTACTTCTAGGCTTGTTACTTCTGGATTCTTACTCTGAAAGTTTCCTTTGAGTTTGTTCTCCCTATGCAGTACATGAAGGGTTAACAGAGTCAATAAAAAACATGCATTACCATATACCTCCATATTCCAAACAACTAAATTATATATTGTACTTGCAACAAGCTGGAAGAGAACCAGTTGATCGAAGACTGGTTTGATAGTTCTCTTGTTCTGCCTCGGGGTCACCATGAGTAACATCCTTGGTACCCCGAGAGGTCACCACCTGGCTGGGGTGATGCCAGCGTGGACAGCCATCCCCTCAGCACACAGATGGCACATGGATGGCACACTGATGGCGCATGCCTGGGGCACACCTGGCACGTGGCACTCGCTTGGCCGTCATGTGCTAATCATGTGCTCATCACACAGCAATCACAAGGGTTTCACATGTCAGTCACATGCTAATCACAGAATCACAGAACCATTTATGCTGGAAAAGATGTCCAAGATCATTGAGTCCAACCTTTGACTGATTTTCACCTTGTCAATTAGATCATGGCACTAAGTGCCACGTCCACTCGGTTCTTGAACACCTCCAAGGATGGTGATTCTACCAACTACCTGGGCAGCCTGTTCCAATGCTTGATAATCCTTTCCATGAAGAAATTCTTCTTGATGTCCTGAGAAAATCAAGTGCCTACCACATGCCTGGCGCATGACAATCACACATCCGTCATGCACTCGGCAATCACACATTCAGCTCGTGCTCAGCACACACCCAGCTCACAATAATCAGGCACCTGGTGCGTGTATGGCACATCTGCTGCAGCTACATCCTCATCCTTCCTGTGTCAGTTACAAAACAGCAATGTCTGCATCCTGGCTCTTTTATAAGCAACCCTTACAATGGCTCAGAAAAAGTGGTAGCCCATTAAATTATGTTGATTTTATTGCTTGAGATCACGTGAACATGGTGCTACTGCTGTCTTTGGGACTATCTAGGAAGTTTAATGGTGAGAATTTGCACTTCAGTGCAGCTGTGATAATGCTGATCAGTTTTGTAAAATATGAACCTCATGTGCTTGCCTAGATTCCTGCAAAAGATCCTTGCAGGCAGATCTTAACATGTCTAATTTTTCAGTTTTCCTTGTAAGAAAATGGTTAAAAAGCCACCAAACCCAAGTCTCAAAAATGACAGCTTCAATCTAAGAATTTTCAATTTTGTAAATCTGAAAAGGTAAAGAAAGCAAATTAAACTAACAGTATGGTAGAAATAAAGTACATATTCTGATTATATGGCTTATTTTCTTCTTCAAATGAAATTGCAGCATAATTTTCAAGATGTTATGTCGTACTACCACTGAATTAAGGAACCTCATTCTAAAATTAATCCAGTTTACTGGATGGAACACTGTGTCTAGGTCCTATATTATATCTTGAGAGCGTTAGCAGAAGCATTTTATCATGTTTATGAAGCATGTAAAGTTAATAAATATTGTATTTTTAGTTACAGACTAACTATTCATTGTCTTAAAAATATTCCTGCAAGTGTGTTGTAGTGGGTTGTCGACTGCGTTCTCAAATTATTGTGACTGTCTCTTGGAAAATGCCTTTATGTCACCCACTGAAAAAGTTTGCTGCAGAAGATGCTATGTTAGTCTTGTTCTGCAGCCCTGTTAGAGTCCATTAACTAAGATAAAGTCCTTTTGAGACTTGACACAGATGCAGAATTTACAAGCTTCAGATTTATAAGATTCAAAGATATATATTTTGGAAAGAAAATTATAAGGCAATCTTTTTTGTCTAGTCAACTTACTGAAAGGCCCAATATTATTTCATCACTCCATCTTTGGATGCAGTCAGAAGATGAACATTCATTTGGTCCTCGCTTTCCTTCATAACTAGTTCTTCACTTGCTGTTGAAATTATGGTATTATCTTGCTGTCATGCTGCTGGCTGACCTAAGACTGCTTTTAACTTCAGATATGTTGTACTTCTGAATCTCTTTAATTAGGTAAATTCTGCTGAAAGGTCACAAAGCAGTGGTGAGCTCTATAATTTCAACATACCAGGTGACTGCTGCAGACAGAAATTCTTCAGCTCAGCACTGATACACAGGGTTTCAGATGTGTTTCAGGGAGAATCATGGAACAGTTTAGGCTGGAATGAGCTTCAGAAGGTCTCTTGTCGAGCCACCTGCTCCAGACAAAGTTGAGCATCGGCACATTTTCAAAAGAAATTATAGGTTTGGGAAGTCAAAATCAAGACAACTGCCTAGAGTCAGTAATATTGTTCCAATGGCAAGAACATTTAAGCAGTCACTCAGAAAGGCCAGTCAAAATCCAGGGAATCTAAAACCCAGCCAACACTTTTTAAATGTGCTGGCTTATTGGCTTCCCAATATTAGACCTTAGTAGACGCTAAGGTTCAGCCCTGTTTAGATTAACCAGAAAATATCACAGACTGAAGTGACATGGTTACAGGTGGCTGGATCAGATTTTGGACTTCAGAAGGCAGCTTTAATTACACAACCTTGTCACTGTAAGAATAGTTTTTATTATGTTCCACAATAATACCTTTCATTTATACTGGCTTAAAAAAAGTCTTTGCACTGTTCCTCTGTGTTTACGTTATGCATCAGAGCTCATGACAACACACAGACTGAACACTTCTGTGCAAATTTAACTACTCCAAGCACATTGAATTTGATTTGAAGTGGTTGCATTCTTCTGTGTTATTTTTTGTTTTTCTGACAGAACCCACCACAATCACTCTTTGCTGTTTTATTTGGTTTTGTGTCTTTCACCAGTTTAAAACAATCTTCCCAAAATCCATTGACAGAATGTCACATCTTTATGATTTATATTTGTTAAAAAATACAACTTGTATCCTTTCAGTATCATGTTTTATCACTATAAATGACTTTATGTTTTTGTAACCATCTCCATTAGTGCATGACAAACTGTGAAATTTGCCATTTTTGCCATGACCAATCCATAAAATCTGTCATCTTCCTGCATGATGGTGTTCATGGTTTACACGGAGTCTTATTTATAAGGTCACTTATTTAACTGGCTCATGAAAATTACTGTTAAGAAAGCGGGTACATCCTGTAAATGGGAAGTCATATGGGCACAATTTGTAACTCTTTCCTTTTTGTAAAAGGAATGTTTTTTCAATGCTTGTGTATTACGTATCATTCCTATTGTCAGGTTTTTAAATCCCAAGGGTTAAAAAAAAGTCCATTACCTCCCTTCTGCTGAGTATATTGTCTCTAGGTGAATACCAGGCAAGGAAAGGGAGATGCAGAATGTCTTATTGTGAGTGGTCTGCACATGGCTCATCATGATACAGATTCACAACCTTTGTAAGAAGCAACAGGGGAGGAGTCATCAAAAATACAAAGTCCACATTAATGAAACTAATTTGGGAAAACTGATTTAAATTGCCCCTACACATTTGATATCTCTATGGTTGAGGGCTGCAAGCACATAATGTAGGTCCAAATTCCCAGTAAGAAATATACAGACAGCACAATATTCATCAATTCAGTCTTGTTTGGGAAAATAAAACATAGGAACATGAATACTCAAGCAAAAATATTTTGTCATAGCATTCACTAAAAGTAGTTGTTGGTATAGCAGGATTTCTACTATGAGAAAAGAATCCTATCTTCAGTCAGTCTTTGTTAATTTAACAACGCTAATTTTCATCAAATAGGTGCTATATTCCACAGAATTTGGAAGATTATCATTTAAAGAAACCCGCAGTAATGATGGTTGACTAAAGAGAGACATTTCTGAGAGTATTAAGAATAACAAAAAGACTACAAGAGTGTGTGAGAGTTTTATTTTGTCATATGAATAAAGGGAGGAGAATGATACCTGTCCTGACAGATGATGAGAGGAGTTGAAGCCTCTGGTATCAGGTTTGGACCTGCTTGCTTCACTTCTTTCTTTTGCTACATTTTGCAAAGCCCACATTTATTGAAAGTCTTGAATGATTATTTTGAAGTATTTTTATGCACATGTTTCTTAACCAAAAAGAGGCTCTTAACCCTCTGCTTGGGGCACTGCCCACACAGAATTAACATATTAACAGAATTAAATGATTGCTGTTAATCCTAGGCTGTGTCAAGGAAGTGGTAGATACCTGCTTCTGCTGGGAAAAAAAAGGAGATTTGAGAGAGCCATACCCTGAGCAGGATCATCAGGAGCTATCAGCTCTTCCTAACTCTTTCTAGGTACTGGGAGTTGTCCACAGAAGGCATGTCACCATGCCTGGAAGGGGAATCGCATGACCATGCATACTCATCCCACATCCATACCAGGCATTTGGATCCAGAGTTGGCACAGAAGTGTCCAATTGATTCAGAAGCACTTGGGATTGACTGCTGGTTAGTGCTAGCAGCTGCTGCCCAGCTCACTCTTAGGAACAGCTGGGCAAACCTCACTGTTTAACTCTTGCAGGTTCACCTCCACCCTGCTGCTGCAGCCAGGATGGCTGTGAGCCAGGGATTGTCTGGGTGAAAGCTGGGAGCTTCCCCTTACAAAGGAGCTCTTTCCAGTGCAGTTTCAAAAGGGCTAATGTACCCTCACGAAAATTCAGGTTTCCAGTTGTAAATTTAATGCTGCACGAAGAGGTTTCTACTACCCTGAAATCAAGTTTGTTTAATACCTAGATTTACTTTCTTCTGAAGTCATATTCATTATTTTTTAAAGACTTCAAACATACATACATACATGCATAAATGTGCATGCATACATATAGATAGTTTTATGCCCTAATAATTTCAGAAGTCTCTTTTGACAGGGAGCATGAAAGAGAGATAATATCCCATCAATCAGGAAACAGATATCATCTATTAGAGAAATTGAGCAAATTATACAATAATGAAGGCTCGGATTCAAACCAAGATTAAAGACAATATCACTTTCCAACCTTAATCAGAGTGATACTTATCTGTAGTTTCAGAAATATTAAGAAACACCACAGCCTGATGGAAAGTAGAGAGTAACTGCCTGAAGGGGGTGGATATTCTGTCAGTAGGAGATGGTAGGTTATTCTCTACCAACAGGAAATCTTTAGGCAGAAACTAAATTGCCCCTTGTCAGGGATACTCATTTATATAAAGTGACACTGCTACTCCCACCCACAGATACTGACTTCCAGTAATCATTCATGTGTCACACACACACCCATGCAGAGTTACAGCAAGTCATGTGAGCTAATATTCACTTCCACACTCCCAGGCTGTGACCACTTACTCATGTCAAGATATGTGCTGTCCTGTTCATTAATACTAATGCCAATTCAAGCATATCGGTGTAGTCATCTTCAATCTTACTCAGTTATGTTGGCACTTTACTCAATCACTATCAGTCAGACCCACCCAGTTGCACTATAGCTGTGATAGATGCACTCTCTCAGAGCCTCAGGGTGCGTTTGACAAATAGAAATTCTGCTGCCCAGATTTGAAGACTATCTGGCTCCCATATCTTAGTGGGAGAAAAGCAGCAATGACTTCAGACATTTCATTTGAATAACTGTTCAAGAAGAGGAGAACTTAATGAGGGCCAAGTCAACACTTTCTGAACAGAACCATAAAGACATCTACATTTTATAATAAAAAGTATAGACACAAGTGTAAATAGGTAACTAGCAGAGAGGCTTCCGAATGAGTGATTACATCTGCAAACAGGTGCTGGTTCATGTATTATATCACTCATATTTTACATATTCCTCAGTCTTTTTGGTGAATACATGTGAGTGGTAGGCATTGTACTTTAGAAAACCTTCTCAAGGGTTGACCTTTCTCTGTGAGTCTTCGCCAAGTTCTTTGGGTGACTCTGCATAGTATTAACAGTGAACTCCAATTTCTTCTCTGAATTTTGCTTCTTGGCAAAGCGGGTAAGGGGATCATTTGAAAAAGAGGTAAGAACCATGATTTAAAATTTTATTTTGATTTTCACTGGGATTAAAAACAAGAAAACAAACTCGTTAGTTGTACATTCGTTGTATGATGCAATTTTAAATAATTATTTACCTAACCTCTGACAATAATATCATAGTAAATTATAACAAAAATCTTTCCATATCCTACACATTTGGTTTGTTTCACCTTTTAACAATGGAAGTTCTTAGTCCATAGTGTTTTATTAGGAGGTAATGGCAACATCTGCATTCTGTAAACACAATAAACAGAAAACTTTATTTCTCCAATACTTCCCCTCAGACTAAGTTGCCTCAGAACCCTTTGGCTTTGCCTGGGAGTAGGAGAAAGCAAAGCAGAGCAACTGTGGCAGGTAAAGGACAAATGTGAATCAGCGTTCACATCAGAAATGTATTTAATCAGCATTAAGAAATGTATTTAAAGTCATAAAAAATATTTACTGTCATTACTATGTTTATGAAGTGGATGACAAAAAGACATCTTTGTGTGTGTATGTATGAAAAGAGACAAGAAAGACCTCTTTTTATTTACCTTTATGGCCCCATTGCACACATTGTGAATTACACAGTTTTAAGCCCACTGCTCTTTTCTTAAAGAAGGAAGATTATAATTTGAGACCAAAAATGAAGCAAACTAATCACTAAATTTTTCCAGAGAAGAGGTGCCATTAAACTTCGTTGTTATAGGTGAAGAGCTCAAAAAAGGGACCATGATATTACTGAAGCAAACATTTATACTATGAAATCTTTATCTTTTATAGTTCACAAGAACTGAGGCTTTGAGGGATTCAGTAAGGGAAATCTGTGAATCAATTTAAGATGAGAAAGAAAATAAACAAAAACTTTGGCTGATTGTTCACCAGTGCCACTTAATAAAGACATATTTGCAAGTGACAAGGACGTCTCATTTCTGTCAGTCAGAGGTAACATGGGATCCCAGGGATACAATACTGACCTTGGCAGTCACAGGACACAGGCTTTGTATTGAGTTTGCAAGGCCTCAAGACTGAGGATTGTCAGACTTACTCTGTCTGAACTTAACCTGCCTGCTGCTGCTGCTTTCACTTGGTTTAGCTACAGCAGCAATTTTTTCTAATGACCAGGTGTCTGTGTGTAAATTGTTTAATTTTTCCTATCCTCATATGCAACAGTAATGACTTTTTATATAAGTAGTACTAACAACTAGATATTCTGTGTAGAATGAGGTAGCTGGAGTAATGGAAATTCTGTGATTGGATTGTTGAGATTTCCATAAAGCAAATAAAAATTATTTGCTTTACATACATATAAAGTGTGTTTTCTACTTACCCACAAACAGAGTTTGAGTGTACTACAGTTCAGGGCCCAAAAATTGTCAGATGTTGAAGGATTATCACCCTAAACCAACTTCTTTGCTTCAAATTGTGGTGTAAACCTGAAAATCACTATGAAAATTAATTTAATGTGTTTCTATTTATTAAGGATTGGAAGGGAAAGCAGATAGGANAGGTCAGAAGGGAAAGCAGTTAGAATAAGAACAAATGTCTTCAGGTTTGTTTGTTTTTTTTTTCATTTTGTTTTCTTCCACTTGCAGGATCTTTGTTTAGAAAAAAAAACATTCACTTTTTTCATAATTTTTTGTAGTGGCATACATTCCAGGTATTTATGCAGGTTAATGAATTTTCATCTTTTAGCAATAAGGATACACAGATTAAACTATGAATATTTTTTATACCTTGCATTTCATGAAGTCAAATGGTCCAGATCTAGTCTTTTTTACTTATAAGTGAGAATAAAAGGTAAATAAT
>VWZT01010722.1:33059-46429 GCA_013397055.1 Pachycephala philippinensis | reverse complement strand
TTTTTTTTTTTTGTTGTCATGAATTCGTGGCATGTATTTTGAACCATAGTTGTTCATCTGTATGATCATTATACAGGTTGACCAGATTTGACAGATTTGAGAAGACTCCTGATACAGTTGTCATAGTATAAGAAGGCTGTGATGTCTTCATAGTCATACCTAGCAAGTGTCAGCTACTGATCACTGAAGTAAATCTGGGGTTCCCCACCTCTATTCTGTAGAACAATTTGTTCTTATTTGGCAGCGGGTATCCAGCTCTTATTATCATTCAAACAATATTAAAAAAACCCCTAAAATTCACACTTTTCGATGGTTTTGGTTGGTTGGTTTTTTTGATTTGGAAGATCAATAAACTGGGAAAAGAACATGCAAATTTTGTAAAGGACATGATTTTTACCTGAAAAGAGATATCTAATCTTGAGTTCCCAAGCAGTTCTCAATTAAGGTTGTTTACTAGATTAGGTCATAACTCTTTAAGTCTGCAAGGAATAATAATAAAAAAAAAAAATCTGTCTTTTCTCCTATACCAGCTTCACTGATAGCAATTTGTCTTCTTGGAGAAATGCAAAGGCTTTTGTGGAGATACTCCTTG
Source organism: Pachycephala philippinensis (assembly GCA_013397055.1). Taxonomy (NCBI): domain Eukaryota; kingdom Metazoa; phylum Chordata; class Aves; order Passeriformes; genus Pachycephala; species Pachycephala philippinensis. The sequence goes on along the minus strand of VWZT01010722.1, from coordinate 45,837 downwards.
TCAAAAACAAAGGAGGATAGGGAGCTGGCTAAGTACCTGTGGAAGAGGTGTCGTGTATTCTAAGAGCAGTTTCTTCATCATGCAGGTAATTGTGAAGGATATATCACTTTATGCTGCCCCTTCTGATGGTGCACTGGGCACACCAAGTCCTCAAAGGCACATGTTAAAACTGGGTTTTATTGTTTTCTCCTGTTTTATTTCTTCTGCTAAGTACATTGGAAAGTAAAATTACAAGAAATTGATTCAAGTGTAATTCGTTTACCATATGACAAAACGGAAAGAAATCATCCCGTTGTGCAAATGGCTCTATGTAACAGTGCATAGAAGCTATCAAGGTACACACAATGCAGAATACTGTTGTGAAAGCTTATTTTAAACACTAAAAACACATTCCTACATTGTACATTCAATAAAAACTAGCAATCAAATGTTTGCAATTATTTTGAATGTTTAATTACATTTGTACATGAAGTTTTGTGTCTACTGCAAGAACTGCCTAAGTGTGGCCCACTCACCATGACAAACACAGCTCTAGGGAAATATTCACATGGAAGTGTCCTTTCTCATTCCTACTCAAAAACTTTTGCTGAATTTGGGTGAACAAAATGAGTTCACAAAGCTCTTCATAGACTCTCTGACATGCTTAGCAATATATGTTTCGTTTGTTTCTGGGCCCTGTGACATTGAGACCATGTGCCTTCATTTCTTTTTTTGGCTTGTTAGGTCTTTTTAATTTATAAATCATGCCACTTTTTCTTCCAAAACATTTTAAAATTCAGGTGTTTCTAGCAGATTTCATCAAGCCTCTAACATAACCTTAAGAATGACCTAAATATTGATACCTTATTTTATAAACCATATTCCTTTCCGTAATCTTCCCGTTGTCTTGGTGCTTGGCTATCACCCAGTTATTTACAGGTAAAACCAGCTTTGGGTTCTCTCAACACAAATCAAACCTTTATCTGTGCTCTAATCTTGTTCCATCATGATTACTGATACTGCATATCCTGTGGTTTCCCTATGATCCCCAGTGACAGATTGGAGAGCAGAAAAAATATAATTGATGAGATAAGCCTTTCATATGTTATTCTTCACTGAGTTTCTCCATTCTGTTCTGCATTTCTCTGTGTACCACACTGGTTTCTTCATGATGTTTTCAAGGTCCTTCACAACAGTGAACCTTCTTACATGTTTTGTTGTCATGATAACCATCCCTCCACATTCTTAGAGTATAAGCCTAATTCCATAATCACAGACTGAATCTTAGGTTCATTTCTGTGGCTCTCTTAGGAAACTGGCTGGAGACTGTTTATTTCTGCTTCCAGGTCTCTGNACCAAAAAAAAACCAAACAAAAACCAGTTTGGATAAGAAAGATTCCACTGGAAAAAAGAACATCTCATCTCACCCTCAGAAATTCAGCAGACCTTTCAGGATGAAAGGATGGCCAAGGGATTGAATTATGGAGATTTACAGAGTAATGAGAAAATTGACTGTATTTATATAGGCTTGCGATCTTTCATGTCTTCCCTTTTGAATTTTCCTTCTTTTATTTTCAACCCATATAGTCTGGAATCAACAACCCAGTAGCTGGCTGCCATAACTTGTGTGATTTGACAATCACACCCTACTTTTTCCATTTTTCCACTGTTGAGCAGACTTCAGTGTTATGACTTAATTTAAAATAAATCTAAGTCTACAGCACTGGTCATTTTTCTTTAGAATGATAATAGTATTAATATATAATCGCTATTCCCTGAGAAAATCGGTGATATATTATTATTTTCCTTTCTGATGAAAGGAAATACAAAGAAAGTTTAAGGAAGTTGCATTTCAGCTGAACTGCTCATAAACACTAAAGTTTCTGAGGTTATTCTTTGTTAGAAACAGCATTAATTAATCGTTTTCTGCAATGTATGCCAAGCAGACAAACTAAGACAATTAAAGCCAATGTGACTTTTTCTTTAATCCTTATTTGATTGCTTGATGCAGTCTACTGATGCAGCTGTTGGCACAGTAGATTAAGTTACTCTTAACCACTGCAACCCCTATTGCTCACAGAGCCAAATCCTAGAGGCATTTTTTTTCCCTCTGTCATTTATTAGCAGCAAAAGTAATTAGAATATTTTGTAGATAAAACATGAGAATACTCAGTGGCTGAATATTCAGACCTTTCTGAAGCTGCTGCAGTGACAGAGAATCCAGGTGGCATTTGCAGGTGCACAGCTGCAGTAAATGATGAAGCTGGCATCTTTGGCAGTTCTACTCAGTACTGATGGCAGTGGATGTTGAGGGTTTTTTAATCCAGTTTGTAATCTCCCTTCCTCTTTTGTACACACAGAAACACCCACACATTCAGTTTGTCTTCACATCTTTTCATCACATGCAGGCTACTAACTGCAGTCATTACATGAAATACTATTCTATTTTCCCTAATTCTGGTTTAACAAAGCACCACTTTACACATGCACACACACACAGACTTTAGTTTAGTTTAGTTTCAAGTTTTTCATTAGAGGTGACTGTAAATGCCAATTTTTTTTAGTATGAAGGTTCTAAAATGTTGTAAGACAGAAGCACTCAAACCAATGAAGCATTGTTGATAATTCTGAGTTTCAGATTGGAATCTAGGAAATATTAATGATTTCTGTCTGATATTGTCTCACTTTGCTGCAATAGATGTCATTATGGCACATAATAACAACATATAAATTGCCTCAAAAATGTAATAACAAATACTTTAGATGCAATAAAAATAACCCCCTCAAAGCACACTGCATGCACGCAAAGATGAGAAATGGGGATTTTAATAGATGTTTAAATAGAACCCTCACTCACTTCTGAACCTGAAAACACAACAGAGCTTTACAAAAATATTTCAAAACTGGAAACTCTAAAAAAACAGATCAGTTCCAAAATACTGCTACTTAGAAGTAAATACAAGATATCTAAATGGATTTTTTAAAAATATTATTATATCCATTTAAAAAAATGGCTGGTTAGCAGTGTCTTGATTGAGATGCTTTGACATAGGAAATGTTTCTCACTTGTAAACATTTCTCAGAAAAACAGACTTTTTGGCAGATTTTCGACATGGTATAATATGTTTGAAATACTTCATACCCAAATCTAGTTTTACATTGTGGATGATATAATTGCTATAAAGCACTGCTTGTCTTTTAAATACAGTGCTGGGGCACTGATAGACAATGATAGACAATTCTCCTCCTGCCTCTGCTGACACAGTCTTCCACTGGGCACTGAACAATTCTGTCACAAAGAAGATCCTCTTGAGCTGGACTTGTTTTCTTTAGTTTATAGGCATTTCTATTTCATACCTTATCTCCAACAGCGCTTTTAGAAGGACCTTTCCCATGTGACAGAATGAATATGAGAAGTGACAGCATGAGTTTCATGAGTAGCTCAGCACATGTGACATCAGAGGAATTTTTTACTCCCTTTTCTAGCTGGGACTGCCTCTAGGGCAAACTAGGAGGAAAAAGACTGAATTTTCTGCTGTAAGCCCACTAACCTAAGGAACTCGATCTGAGCACCAAAAATTAACAAAAAGGAGCTGTGTAAAGGAGTTTTCATTATATTTTCTCCCAAGACTAGGAAGGTAAATTGAAGGTGCAAATAGGAATCCTCTGGATGATCTTACCTGGACAAAAGAGAAAGCAACAGAAACTATTGCCCATGCGGTCTTTTGATCTCATAGAGCTCTCTCTTGCATTCTGGAGAAAGACCAACCAAATCATTGTCTCCATACAAAAACTGTTCTATATCAAAATCACTGTATTTGCAAAATGAATTTCAAATCTATTTTGTTTTCAGATTTCTTTTCAGTGGAACCATTTTTATAAATTGCCTAGATGCTTTAACAACCTGCAATTAACTCCATGTGTCATGTCAAATTATGAAATGTGATAAGGACCTGTTAGGATATGAAATATTTGGGAGGATGAAAAGTAAAGAATTCAGATCATTATGAAGGAAGAAGCTGAGTTTTCTCTAAGGTGTCATTCAAACATCCCAAACTGTTGAGATTGGGCAGAGCGTTAGTCACGTGTATGTTGCCATCCAACAGTGAATTTCCTGCCATTCCTTGCAGCAGAGTGACAAAGCAAAAGCATAACTCTGTGTGTGCACATGTATGAAACTTGAGAGAAAAGGTATGGAAAAGAGAGATGGTGAATCTGGTTAAATACTCTTTTGATACATTCCAGTGGCAAAATCTGCTGCTTCTAAGTAGTGGACACATAGTGAAACAGCAGAAGACAAATTTTTCATAATGTAATCTGTAAAGCATATGTCACAAGAAAAGATAATAGAAATTACTAAGTTAAAACAGTTTCCAAATTTTTGTTTTCAAGATTTTATTTACAGCTCTGTATTAATTTGTAATAAGAGCTATTTTCTTCTTAAGTTTCTTGTTGCATTTCAAGTCTGAGACAAGTAATATGATGATACTGTATTTTTCTGTGCTCTCATTTTGCAGTGAACCATATTAGCTGAAATACCCAGGAGAAAGAGAAAACTTCAAAGCATGGCCCCAAATAATGTAGAGAATAGGTATGGTCTGAAACTGAGCCTGAGCTTTAAGTTCAAACAACCTTTTAAGACACTTCCCAAGAAATAACTTTTTTAATGAATTGAGGTCATCTTGGGGGTAACAGTGATGTAAAAGTAGGTTCCAAATCTGACTAGTTCTCTTCTCCTGCACATCTTTTATATCCTGCACAGCAGCTTGGGCATTGGGGATGACTCAGAAGCACCCTCACTACCCTATCACCTCACGCAGTGAATAACTTGCAAAGCTAACATCAAAAACAGAACTCTCAAGACCTCCTAATTAGGAGTTTATTGTTCAGTTTAATCAGCAAGGAAAAGAACACCGATATTAAGAAAGGCTCTCCATATGTGGAGAGGAAGTTGCCAGTCAGAAACAAGCAGCCAACCTTCATAAAAATATTTGTTTTCAAAATGTCATGAGACTAGATAATAACAGTGAGTTGTCTTGGATTTGTTCTGCATCGTTAGACTTATAGATAGAGACTAAGGCATACGTGGGTGTAAGTATGACCACGCACTCTTTTCCTATCCTTACATGGGCACCAGCAATCTGTAAATCTTATTTAGCTAAATCTGTAGCTTTATTTAACTATTAGCTTTCATGGAAAATTTCGCTTAAACTCTTTATCCCTCTTCACCAGGAGGACAGTTTACCCTTAGTAACTACGTCATTCTTTTGACAAGTGACTCATCAGACCATCTAGGGCTTTTAAGGGTACAGGTTCTTTTCAGCCATGGGCTCTTACCACAGTGATGGATCCAGCCTGTGCCAGCTAGAAATCATTCAAAGAATGTCCTTCCTTCTCTTCACCCCCAGTAAACCCTTCTGAGTTGAGTGACACAAGGGGAAGTCACTGCTGTATCCAAACCAACTGGGACCACCCAATCTTGGGAGTGATTCCTCTCCCTAATGCCTAACAGGTCATCACAGCTTAACTGAGGGAAATGTTTATGCACAATTTATGTCCTTTCATAGGACCAATGCAAAGTTGGGTGGTCCTAGTCACTGGCAATGAAAGATGGTATGACTATGAAAAAGGATACAGATTATTCATCTGGCACGTGAATGCCAATTTTCCCTCTTTAAAATCTTGTGTTTCTCAGCCTTCAGTCATTTCTAAAATAGGCACCAGTCCAAAATCAAGTGAATGACTTTCATAGTTTTAAATTGGATGCTTAAACTTTTCAGAAAGATCATTTTCAGAACCTGTTTAAGACTGTATATTGCCACATATAACTCAGTTTGAACAAGATGAATTTCTATTGTTTTAAATTTCAGATGTTTTTCACCTTCATCATGCTTCACACTCCATACTTCAAGGATTTTCTTTATTGCTACTCTTCATTAGCTGTTCCAATTCTTGTCAATAATGTGACTTTTTTTAACAAATTCTTTTGATATTTTCCTTGTGTAACAACTGTCATTTACCACATGTAAGGTCATTAACTCAGACCCTATATTACTCAACAGCAAGAAAATATATTAAATATAATATTAGAACTTCTACAATATATTCAGTTGATGAAAATAACTTTTTGTGAGATATCTTTAAACCATATTACTTTCAAGAACCTACTGAATATTTAATCCAAAAGGTGTTAGTATTTTTTGTGGGTTTTTTTTGGTTTTGTTTTTTTTTTTATTTTGTTGGTTTATGGGGTTTTGTTTGTTTTTTAGTGTGTTTGGGCTTTTTTCTACTTATTTATGTAATGACAGCTCACTAATTGAATTTTTCATGACCGTTAACTGTTTCCATTTCCATGCTGAAGCATTTTTTGGTGAAAATTCTGTATGGAATTTTGCAGTATGCAGCAAGGTTCTGAAGCACACCAGTAGTTTTAAGTTGTCCAGTCTAAAGCATACCGGGAACGTGCGACTCGTTATACTTAAGGAACTGAAATCATTAGGTGGTAACAGCTTGCTGTCATACTAACTACCACCGTGGTCTGCATTAAAGGAGGCACCCTGCTGAGATCTTTACCAGGACTCATTCATTAACTCCCTCTCCTTGTTCTCATCTGTTTTGCAGCTGTAGCCAGGTGAGAATTAACGGGGCAGTTTACATCAGGCAGATGGTAGGTTCCCCAGGACAACTCTATTTAAAGAATAAGGAGGAGGAATCAGTAACTGGGTAATAAGCACTGGGCAAATATGGAATGTAAAGATTTAGGGTATTTTTCTGAATGCTTTTGACTTTCAGTTGCTCCTGAAATAAAATAAAGTAAAAGACTGGTTTTTTATAATATAGAATCTTCCTGGCCAGTTTAATTTCCTTACATGTGTTCCCATTGACAATAGCTCTGGAAGTAACATATCTTTACTCTAAGAACACAGAATTCTTTTGAGTAAAAGGAAGATCCTGCCCTCTGCTCCTGAAATGCAGAATTACTTTATGTCTGTTACTGAGTCCATTGAAAGTAGCTTCAATATTAAAAGTGAAATTAAGAAAGCATTGCAAATGTTTTCTGAAGGAATAGTATCAGAGGTAACAAGAGCTGTTTACTACAGGTACTTTGAAAAGTACCCTTGCCCTCTTTCCCTTGCTTCCTGCAAAATGATTGGGTCTGCTTTAGAGACAATCCTGAATAAAGCAGTCCTGAAACAGATTCCATAGTACAATTTCTGCCTGACTGCTTGTTGATTGGCTGAAGAGAAGCGACTTTCAGCAGCACATATCTTGTATTTGCCTTTCCATCTCAGCATGCAGTCACAGGTGGAGAAGAAATGGATCTCTCAGATCTGCACAACCTGTGCACCCCTGAGCCACACCGGCTCCTGGTCAGATTCTCTAGGCAACCCATGGGGAAGTTCCTACAGGGAGGATCTCTGCCAGGACATAATGTGGACCTAATTAAAGGTCAAGGACAGAACTTGTGGCAAAATAATCAGTAATAGTTGTCTTCTATTTTACTATTAACCATGGAAGGGCAGATCTAAACTACTCCCTCCCTGTGACTGTCCAACCTGTTCCTAAGGGTCCTACTACCTTACACAGACCATACAACCCTCCTGAACAGTTTTCCTCTTGTTGTTCCTGTCCTTTTTTACACTCACCATGCTTTTTAAGAGCTCCACATAATTTGATATGTCTTTCATAATTTCTAGTGTCTTCACTCAAATATTTTTATATACCAGAACATGTGTGATGTAGAACCTTTCATAATACTAGAGTATTGGATTTTTCTTGGTAATGGATTTAATCTTGTACCTGACAGTTTATGCCTGAAACTTATAAGAATAAAATTAAAATGCCAAATGTATTTCTAAACCGGTTCTTTGAATTAGTACACTGCACAGTATCAAAGAAAGCTTTATAAACATTTTCTTTTCCCCTTCCAGCTTTCCAGTCACTGGACTAAGATGATGTTCATCACTCTTAACCTGCATGCCCCATACTTTCTGATTTTCTAGGCTCTTTACCACACACTTACAAAAATTCAGAAGGATGGGAGGGAAATTATTTTTTAAATAGCTCTAGTTGTGTTAAGGACAAAATTCAACAACTCTGTGGGGGTTTTCCCTGACATGGTCAGAAAAGTTCTGCAAAGACATTGGTAAAGGGCCATGAGACAAGTACAGTATTTTTATTTCCATTAATCTGATATGATTTTGACATTATTCCTTTTGGTATTCTCTCAAGATAAATACTTCTTGAAACAAAGTGGCTGCCATATTTCTCATGTTGACATTGGCCAGATCCTACCTTCTTGAAGTTTTCTGGTACCTTATTTCTCCAGTAATAATGTTCAACATATAATTATTACAAACATAATTGTAAGTTCTCAGAAAGGGCTTCTTATTGGGAAAGTTATTTCTAGAAGTATTGTTTGGCTTTTCGAAATTTCTTGCATTAAATACCAAAGAATTGAGCATTTACTGTGACAAAATTTGGGGGATTGAGGTGCACACATTCTGCAGTTTAATATTGTATTATAGATTTTTATTGGACTTTGTTTGCACATTTTGGTCTCCAGAGTAAAAGAAAAAGAGAAAATATGAGTTATTTATTAGTTAATCTGTCCACACGCATTTAATCAGGAACCCTTTTTTCTACTACAGTCTTTTCTCTGAAATACATTTCCCTAGTATTCCCAGGTACTCTAAGGTTACATTACAACTTAACATTTGTTCTAACATTACCCTTTCACATTCTGTTTAGGAGATGTTTAAGCAACAACATAGACCCATAGATGAAAAATCTGTCTCCTTTAAGTTAGTGAGAAAAGGAAACATGCTAATTTGGTGTGTTTGCAACTTGGTGTTCTACAGCAGCTGAAGTTTAAAGGAGTGGTGTGGTTTTCCTCTCTTTTTTTCTTCTGTGATTTCTACAAAGAATGGTTTAAATAAAATGCTTTTCTTGTCTTGCACGTTGTTCATTCACATATTATGTTTCAGTGGATTAAAGGTGGTATCAGCAAGGTTGTATGGATAACCAGTTTTCTTCAGTTACCGAACAAAAAGAAAAAATCAAAAACTTTGGATTTAATGAGGTTTAAGTTTCATTGGTATTCTTTACTGAAATACTCATCTTCTTCACCCAGAACATTTGATTCAATAAAAATTCCTCTCAGTACAAAACAATTCCATAAACAATAAAAAAGTACTGAATAGATGCAACACTACAATGATATCCTGATGGTACCCTGAGGTATTAAGGAACTCATGAAAGAATAAAAGATTCTCTTCTCTTTGAATGGGAAAACTTTCTAATAGCACCTAAATCACCTCTGCTACCAGTGACAGTAATTCCTGGTGAGATGCACTATAACCCCAAAAACACATGAATGCAAACATCATACTTACGAAAAACAAATTTTGATCCAGATCTTCAGCATAAAACTCTGTATCTAATCACCATTAACAGTACTAATATATGCTTAGAGGTATAGATTTTGGTAGTTTGGTAGCATAGGATATAGCCTATACTGTATTTTTATTTTTTGTTTTAGAAAATACATAGATCTTTTTTCCAAATAAAGACTGTTAGATTGAAAAACTAGTCTTGACTTCTCTCCTGTTTGAAAATGGCACATCCTCTTTGGCTGGCATGACATCTTTCTAATGTCATAAAACTTCAACGTTTTGAAAGCAAATGTCATCCTAGAAATTTAATATCTGAGTAGAAAAGATCTCTTCATCAGTTTTTTTTCTCCTTTGATCATTTAATTGTCTGTATTCTCATAAATATGCCTAAAGAAGAACAGGATAGATCAGTCAAGCTCAATTTAGGTCTTTGGCCAAGATCTGAGCAATTATAAAGATCTCTGCTATTTATAACACCTTCTGATACTATCATTTGCCAGGTTCTAATGTCTGTATCTTTTCATTTCAGATAATAAAAAAGTCCCTGTGCAGTTCTGTGCATCTGCTTGAATTAGATGACTTAGTTATTTCTACCTACATGTACATTTATTATAATGCTATTATACACATTGGGAGGATCACAGAATAAAGCCTGATCTAGCACAACGTAGTTAAGAGAATTAGGCATATGTACCCTCATATGAACAGAAATCTGCTTATACACCTCTCTGGGTTCCTCATGCTATTCTATAGATAAGCTAAATAAAAGCAGGATCTGTTATTCATTCCTATCTTCAACCACCAAGTAGATGGGTAATCATTCCATATTGTGTTAGCTATAAAGCAGAAAACATATTTTATATTAAAAACCATATGCATCCTGCTTTCATAACTACTTTCAAGTAAGGAAAGAAAGCAGGAGCCTCATCAACATTTTTTATGATCTTTTAATATACAGTATGAGAGCATAATCTTTAGTTACAGTGATAAGCAGAATTTCCATCCTACTAGACTTCAGAGGAAGAGTTTTACCTTCTTTTTTGTTTTATTACTGATATGGAAGAGTCACAACATCAAAGATGCTTGTGTTCCACTTGAGGTATTTCATTTCTACAGCCAATGTTATAAAAACCCTCTTTTGAGAAAAAATTAGTAAGATCAATCTGTAATATTAATAGTCATGTTAAGCATTTCCCAAGCTGTAGCACCACATTAGCATTTTATCAGCCTCCACTCCTTCCCCTTTTTTCTGATTTCTGTATTGTTTCTGAATATTACTTTCGAATCTTGTAAACACATGTAAACACCTAAATATCCCCACATCAGAATAGTCTATAAGTTAGTTCATCTGGTTCAAATATCAAGCAAGTCATAGGTGTTCATATGCATTCATTTTTGCTGAATCAAAGCAATGACTCAACACAATATAGAGCAGGAACTTGTTAGGGACATGGTTTAGCACGGAACACGATGGTGTTATTTTAACAGTTGGACTTGATGATCTTAGAGATTTTTTTCCAACCTAAATGAGCCTATGATTCCGTGGTTCTCACACTGCCACCTATTGCAATTATTTCTGTAAGACATGAAAGAACAAAGTTTCTTATCATCCTGCCTGTATTTCCTTTTGAAAAGTGTAAACTGTTGTCTATCAGTCTCAAAGTGAAAGAAATCTTACATATTATTTTAGTTACTATATTGAATCTGTTTCTTCCCACCTAAGCACAGTTATTGTGCCTGAAAGTTTCGTATGTTTTTCTAGGCACAACATTTGTTCAAATGGAAGCATTCACTTCTTTCTACGAAAGTTATCTTGGTTTTAATTCCACTCATCAAAAGTGTGTGCAGCTAGAAGATAACGTGGAGACTTCTTAATGTTGAGCTGTCCAGGGAAAAAAAGTCCTATTGTAATTGTATATGTTTTTAACATATATTTATTGAATTATTTATTTGAAAATTCTACACATGGGAAGTGTGCAACTTATATCCCTTTCAACCTAGTTCTTCATGTGCCACTTTGAAATTGAATTCCCATTCAAGGAGACCTGTGTGAACCTCCGAAGAGAAAATTTGTTTAGAATTCCCCTTAGCAGCATAATAACCATGCTAAGTTCTGAATTCTGTTAGGCACCAATGTGCCTCCATGTCAGGATCTGTCTGTTTGTGGACAAAAGAGACCACTTTTTGCAGTTGTGTATTTCCCACATAAATTTGAGTACCTGAGTATTTTTTTTTCGCTACTACAGGACCCCAGTTAAAACACAAGCATCAGCGACCCACTGTAATATGTAAATCACTTAAAAATACAGGTTGCAGGGGTGTGATGGGAAAGGGGGAGTAGGTAACATTAATCACAGTCATCTTTCCCTTGATTTGGATTTTGGGAAAATCATTGTCTGTTCCTCAGCATCCTTCCTGCCTTTATGAGGTGAGGTTAAAGTAGTTAGTCAATTAGGGACATTCAAGGGCAAGAGAAAATTACCACAAGGTTCTTTACCACTCTGTATTTTTAAAGTGTGTCCTTTATACCAAACAAGAAATTGCTTCCTGAGAAAATGCAGAGGACATCTCAAGACGTATAACACAAAAGAGTAATCTTTGCTCTTCCTAAGATTACGTATAGAATTTTTAATAAGATTAGTTTCTTTTTTCTTAGTCTGCATTTGAATTCATGTGATTTCTTTTTTTTTTTCCTATGGTTGTAGAGTTTGGTTGTATTGTTTAGTTTTGAATAAAACCAAATAATACTAATTGATTAACACGTTTTGTGTGAGTTTTATCTGAAATACTCAGGAGGAAAAAAAAGCAAAGCAGCAATACAATTACAAAACTGAATAAATTCCGTTATTAACTCAAAATAAACTTTCCTGCCATTGATTAATACAAAAATTAAGTTAGAAGCATCAATAATACATCCTCTGCATGGGACCAGGCTGTAATGTGTCTTAAGCAACAGCCAATCTGAGCAAGTTGCATTGATTTCATTCAGTTGCAGATACAAAAGTTTAGAACAAGACTCCTAAACATTAAGTCTCATCACTAAATGAATAAGTAAAAGCAAACGCAAGAAAACTCATCTCTCTTTGATGCTTCAGGAACCACAGACCAAATCCAATTTGTTTTGCTCAGGTGTGTAGTCTCTCACTTAAGTGCTGGGTCAGTTTAGGACAAGTAACCTTGCAATTCAAAGGAATTGCATCTAAAATGGATGTAATAGGATAGTGAGGGTAGTAAATGACTCTGGATAGCAAATGAATTCTGCTAATGAAATTCCAATGGCTGACATTATGGCATCTCTGTTAGTCTGTACATTTATTTGATGAAGTGTGCAAATCATTACACAGAAGAGAATTGTTTGAAAATAAACATCAGATTGATTTAAGCACTATCAGGGTAAAAAAAAA
>VWZT01010722.1:4184-33031 GCA_013397055.1 Pachycephala philippinensis | reverse complement strand
AAAAAGGAAAGACACCGAGAATACTTTTGAAATATTTTTGGTTTTTTTACTATATCTAAAGCAGAATATTAAGATTCAATTGTGTATACCAGTTTTATTCCTCTTCCAATACAACGAGTTTACAGGATACAACACAAAGCGCTTGACCAGCATTTACAATAATTTAGCTGAGAATTTCAGACAGATCCAGAGCTTCCCACAGGCAGGTTCAGCAGTACATAGTCCAACTTCTATGCACTAATTTAAACTAAAATTATTAATACCCAAGGTGGAGAACCTGCTAATTCCAGAAACTCCTCCCAGACCGTTCTGGCCATAGAATTGACTAAACTGTACATGCATAATGCATCTGTAACTGGTAAAAACCTGCTCCAACAGATGAAAACCTGATCATGCCAGACAATCCTTCACACATAAGATAGTTAGGAGGTATTTTGTACATACTTTAGGATGATCAATAGCAACAGATGGTGCATGTGCTGAAGTGATCAAATGGGACCATGGGCCAGCTGGGCATAAGAATTCAGCAAGAAGTGCTCCATGGAGCCTTGTGAATCCAGCTGGAGTCACTGTCACACTGACGACACTGTTTGTAACCATCAGGACAACACTTAACGATCCTGTTCAAAAGATTCACTTATCCATGTGAGCTTTATTCTGTGGAAGAGACACCAATAACTTCATGGTTTAGCAAATGCTCTCTGCCAACTGTAATTCAAACATTTTAATTACAATAATGAGAAAAAGTGGAGAATTAACTCTCTAAGTATTCAGCAAGTAGCAGCGTGTTTTATATTCCTCATACATAAGACAGAGGTTTTTCATTTCATATGCATTCACAGCTGCTTCAGCAAGTAATTCTGAACAGTCATGTGACTGCATGCAGATATTAGACTTAACAAAGACTTAGAGGCTTTTTTTTTGTGTGAAGATTTTATTTCAGGAACAGTATTTATGGTTTCTTATTTAAACTTGGAGGCAACCAAGAAAGCAGAAATGAAGCAAAGAGACTAAATTTTTATGCTTTGCTGGTTTAGTCTCCTGAAGTAAAAAATTGCTCTTGAGTCATGTAATATTCCAAGCCTTCAGTACTGTCTTTTACATTATTGGTAAGTGGGAAGAAATTAATTTAACTAGAGGTATATGCCTCTAACACAAATTTAATTTTGCAGTTGTCTCTTTCAGTGGTTTCTATCATTCTGAACTGCTGTAATCAACTGACTAAGGAGACGTGAAAATACAACCATATCATAATTATGGAGAGGGGTCTGCTCCTCTCTAATTTTGTAGCAGCCCAGGGAACCTTAAGCTTGAAGTGTAATGTTCCTCTCAAAATAATTCAGTAGTTGCCCATGAGGAATACTGAGGGTTTAGCCTCAAATTTCTAGATACTTCTCCCTCAGTGATGTCCTGCAGCACACCTCACTGTCTCCTATTGATGCTCTTAAAGGAGCATTTCACTGCAACAAGTACAGGATGTGTTGGTCAGGATGTCTCTACACACCTAAGACTTTCTGAAAGGCTTTCTATCTAGTAGTCTTGCTTTTAATATCTTTGCTAGATTTCACCTTTCCTATACAAATCAAATTTATCTCTTTTGATTTTTGCCACCAATGTGATTAATTATGTTGCACAAACCGTTTGGTTCCTGTTTCTGTACACACTAAGACTGTAGCATTGTAAAACGGTTTGGGATAGAAGGGACCTTAAAGCTCATATTCCAATCCCCTGCCATGGACAACTTCCACTGGACCAGGTTGCTCAAAGTCCCATATAACCTGGCCTTGAACACTTCCAAGGATGGGGCATCCACCATTCTTTTAGTAACCTTTTCCAGTGCCTCACCAATCTGAGTTAGGCTAATACCTCATCCAGGCTAAACCTACTCTCCTTTGGTTTATAGCCATTATCCCTTCTCCTATCACTATGTGCCCTTGTGGAAGGTCCCTCTCCAGTTTTCTCATAGGCTCCCTTTAGGTAATAAAGGCTGCTATAAGGTTTCCACAAGTCATTCTGTTCTCCAGAGTGAATACCAATTTTCTCACTCTTTTATCACAGGAGAGGAGCTCTATCCCTCTGATTATCTCAGTGTCCCTCCTCTGGACTTGCTCCAACCGATCCATGAGATCCAGGTCCTTCCTGTGCTGGGGCTCCCTGAGCTGGATGCAGGGTTCCAGGTGGGGTCTCACCAGAGCAGAGCAGAGGGGCAGAATCCCCTCCCTTGCCCTGCTGGCCACACTGCTTTGGATGCAGCCCAGGACACATTTGGCTCTCTGGGCTGGGAGTGCACATGGCCAGGTCATGTCCAGCCTCTCATCTGCCAGCATCCCCAAGTCCTTCTTTGCTCTCAAACCCATCCACCCTTTAGTTGGTTTTGATAACAGGGTTTGTCCTGACCCAGATGCAGCAGCTCGCCCTTGGCATGGTTGAACATCATGGGCCCAGTTTCCAAGCTTGTCCAGGTCCCACTGAATGGAATCCCACCCTCCAGGCCTGTCAGCTGCACCACTCAGCTCTGTGTCATCTGCAAACGTGCTGAGGGTGCACTTGATCCCTTTTTCTATGTCACTGATGATGACATGAAATAGCACTGGTCCCAGTACGGCCCTCTGAGGTATACTGTATCCCAGATGCCACAGTGCAGAACAAAACACAGATACTTTTGGCCATTTTGGATTCAAACCAGCAAAATTCGACTAGCTTTTCTCAATCTTAAAAATGGTCCTAGAAATAGTTCTTTTGTGCAAGAGGGACAAACATCTTGCAGCTACTGAAGGGCAAGTGCAAAGTTTACAAGAGAATTTGGATATTGACTGATAAAAGCCACTTTACTGGCATTAGTTTCAAACCAGGTAAATATTTTTAGTTTGAAAGATATGCCATGGCTCCTGAAAAACTTTATTTGACACAAAAACAATCATTCTTGCAACTCCTTTCAGCAAATTAGAGGCATAAATAAATTCACTTTCTTCACTATTCAAATTTACATGTTCATCTTTATTGCATAGACCTCTCCTAATATTATTTGGTGGTCTCCCTTTAATTTGCTTCCTCATTATCAACATTTATCAAGTAATGCTATTGCATGGATAAGAATATTATGGGATTTATAACAATTTTGTATTCATTCATTTACCCACTATAATGTATTGTAGATGTTGAAAAATTTACAGGCAGCCCCACATAAAATCACAAAAGGCTTCATCTTCTAGTCTTCCAATACTGCTTTCATTAGGAATGTTATCATTTTTCTCTGAAATTTCCTTGCAAATAGAGAAGTTTATTTACAGTTTAATCTGGCAAGGTTACTCAGAACCAAAAAAGTCTTGTAACTGGGTATTAACAAGTGATTTTTGCTTACTAGCAAGGGCAATACCCTCTGCTTCCATCAGCCATTGCTCCTGGACACCTCCTGGGAGAAGAATTTTCATGGGCTTTCTTAAAGTGGCAAAGGGACCAAGAATACAGACAGTTTATATAATTAGTTTTTCATTCTGACTACAGAAACATAGACACTAAACAAAAAAATAACAAAATCTTTAGATTTTGTAATTGTGACACTCCTCTTAAATACCTTAGCCAATCTGCTGCTTATCTTACATCACTAGTCACAGGAGTATCCGTGCCCATTTCCATCTCAGAATAGCCAGGAGATTTTAACACTACCATATGACTTTGTCTACAGTGAATGGTAATGCAGATCGTTATTAGGCTGAGAGATTACAATACCATCATGAACACAGTCTTGATTACATGAATGTTTGCAGTGTGTGAATAATGTATGTTGTGAATCAAAGTGAATGTGTTGTTTTACTTTAAAGTAACATTTGCAAACATTTTCAGCATTATTTATTCATCTTTGCCTATAACAGTTGGTAAATGTCGACTTCTAATATGCAACTACTGTAAATATTGAATTTGTCTCACCTTCTTTAATAGCTTAAATTTACAAGGCAATGAGTTAAGTTACACGGTTAACCTGAAGACCTGGTCTTGTTTTTAATTTATTTTTACATTTGTTCTTGAAGATGCTTTTGTTGAGAATGAAGATCATAGAATCATAGAATCATTAAGGCTGGAAAAGGCCTCCAAGACTATCAAGTCCAACCAATAACCAAACACCACCATGCCAACTAAATCATTGCATTAAGTGCCATGTCCAGTTGCATCCCTTTAAGGGATGGTGACTCCACTATCTCCCTGAACAAGATGTTACAAAACAGTGGTGCTTACTTGTCTCGGTCTTTGCTGCTGTGTTTTATACTCTCTAAAGGAAAAAGAAGACAAATAAAAAGGTGTATCATAGAAGTAATCAATTCAGCATTTTTCTTTTCCTATGTCCCTGGTATTTTGGAATATGAGCTCTTCTTGAAAGGCACTTTATTTTTAAAGAGAACCTAACTTTTCTGTAACAAAAAGTTGCTTAAGTGTGATACAGTCTTCTTTCCTGGTAGCTGCATCTCGCAAATAAGGTCTCTTTCCATCTTCCTCTATTCTTCTCCGCACAAACAGGAGAGTATGTCTGAGTTTGTCATTGAGACAGTACTGACTACGTTGGCTATATAAAATAATTCTTGTACTCTCTCTTACTGCTAATTATGTTTTTTTCTTAAAATCTCCTTTGAGAATAAATGATTTAACCCCCAAGCGACCTAGCGCCTCATGAATTGTGTTCACGCCTCACTTTTTGATTATGGTAATGCCACTGATAGCATCAGCACAATAATTAATAGCAGGTTTTGTCAATTTTCTGCTTGACAAATTCCTCCCCGAGCCTTACCTACATCTTACCACATCATACAGGATTACATTTCTTTCCTTCTCCTTTTAACCTCCTTTCACTTTTCTTGTCTGTAAGTGCATATCTTGAACTTTATTTTCAATAGTGCTTACTTCCTTCATCTTCAAGTGAAATAAAAAGGGTTTTCAGGGCTCCAAGGTTTCTGCTTTTTCATTCTCAGTGTTTAGTAATGCCTTACAAGCGAATTCTTCCCAAAAGAAAATAAGGAAACAGTTTGATTTTCAGCTGCACCTTAAAACAGCCAGTGCACAATAGGTTAAACAAAGCTATTGACAATTTCAATTTACAGCTGGCAATACAGAAATTATTAATAGAGAAAAACAGGAAATGTCCACAGCAAGACCCCCATTATTTAGCAAATTATTTGCTTTCAAAATATATTAAAATCATGCAGATCTTAGCAGGACTGGCTGTAGCTCAACACTTACCTGCCTCCTGGAAACACAGTTAAAAAGGCAAAGTGTGTCTCATTCCACTTGTGATTTTATAATGAGATGTGAGCCTACATTAAAGGCTAACATGTTTGTTTTCTGACTGAAATTCCCCAGGTATTCTGGGATGCCAGGCAGCCTTTCTATCTGTTTGTGCTACTGTTACCATGTTTCATAAATCTAATTCAAGTGCAGCTGAATCTTTTCCATTGCAGAGAAGCAGATTTTGAAGCTAGACAGACATCACACGCATGAAGTGGTTAATTATGTTGTGGCTTTCAAAGGCAATCTTAGTCTAAATTATTTGCGGCTCTGTGAGAGAAGGGTCACCTATGCACTATAACTAGAAAGGGAAGAAGGCATTTCTGCTGTCTGTTCTGTCTCCATTTTGAGCGCAGGCTGCCTGCTGATTATTCTGCATTCACTTCTCTAAAAAGCTTATTAATATGGTCTAGAGGGAGACTGTCAGAAATGGCAGACTGAATCAAGGGATTTTCCTTCAACATCCAAATGACATGCCACAGCAAGAGAATTAAACAGATGACTAACCAGTGCCCTTTTGTCTGCAGATGAAGATGGGATTGCCAACTTGTAAACCAGCGACTGACATTTGGGTGGATTAAATCGTCCTGTTATTGTACTGCTAGTTTCTAATCACTGGTGCTTTCTTGATCTCAAGTGCCTCAGCTGAAAGCCTTCTCAGTTCTCTGAGACTTGTTTGCTGAAACCCTCAGCAGAGTTTTTGCTGTAAACATTTATTCATAGAGAAGTACTGCTCTGACACTGACTGAGGAGAAGAGTTGGCTTATAGGTATTTAATTAAAACATTAAGCAGAAAAAAGCGTTAGTGTCAACATTCACAAGTGCTTTACTATAGCTGTGGGTTGTTATAATTGAGTTTTCCTGCAAATGCTTTTCCCACCCCCCTTCCTTCTCTAAGAGCTGGAATAGCTTGAGGTTTGCTTTGCCTCATGCTGTTAAGTTGTGGCTTTGAGACTGTGCCCCATGCTGTCAGTCTCTGTTTTCTTTCAATCTGGTTGTTAGCTTTAATTTCTAAAATCAAGATTGGATAGCAACAAAGGGCTCTAATGAAAAGTGGGGAAAAAAAGTCATTTGTTAAACAGCCTTAAGAATTCTTATGTGCAACAATGTATAATGTGGTCAAGCTGATTGTGTTCTGATTTTGTAAACTGTCAAATGCTTCTTACTTTCTAATTAATATTAAAAGAGAGAATGCACTGTTCAGGAGCCAAAGGTATCGTGACACCTGTAGAAGTTCTGTCCAGTTTTCTATCTGTCACCATTATGATGTTTCTAATTTCAAAAAACTTCATGGACTGCACTATTCCACGAACACTGATATCAGAATTTGCATTCAAAAAGTAGGGGTGTCACACATTTATTTGTTGTCAGTCATTTCAACTGGATACTACTCTTCAAGAGTACTGCTTTATTTAAAATAAAATAAACCTGTATCTCCTAGCTTGAAACTAATAAAAAAAGTACAAAATAATGCCATCCAGAATACTTTATTGAATGAGATCTCTAAAAAACATGCTTTTCTTTCCACTCTCTGGGAAATCTTATTCCTACTACCTCAAATGGTCCATGCATATTACATCTTCAATGTAATGAGTCAAATAAGAAGCTATTGTTTCCTGAAGAAGACAGTAAATTAAAGATTTATTTACATCTAACATGTAACATCTGAAGTCATGGAAACAACATTTCAAAGGAAAAAAATATAAGCTGCCATTTCCACATTGCCTCTGGCATTCTGGACATAGAACTAGAAAAGGTGGTAGTTATCTAAATGACAGAAAACTTGTAAAAACACATTCTGATCTCTTACATCTGTGATTGTTATGGATTTTTACTTTTAACCTCGCTTCCCTGCCTTTAACAAACAGAAGCTAAAGGGATAATTTCTGGTAAGATGTTATTTAATAAAGTCAGCTGCCTATTTACAGGAATCTTACTTTAAAAAAATAATGTTTTAATATACTGTTTCCTCCAACTTTGCACGCCCTTCTTAGAAAGGAAATTCAGATTTATGTTAACACACAGACATAGTGTAAGGTGTTCTTGAGCATTTGGTTTCTCACTCCTTGGCCTTGCCTTCCCATCCCTCAACCTGCCATGGGCAGCTGCAGTCAAGGAACTCAGACATTGCAGCTGGTACCAGATCCTCTTTTTTCCTGTTAGCTTTCCTCTTTCTGCTCTTGACATAGGAAGACAAAGGATTTATGCTTCTTTCCAAAGGACTTGCAAAATGCCCTGCACAGAGCATTGCTCTGATAAGCAACACAGAGCTGTTTTATAGTTCTGACATGAATGAGCATGACAAAATTAGAGCCCAAACTCAATTCCATGTGACCTTGAGCACTTAGCCATTTTGCTGCAGTGGTAGGGGTAGACAAATACAGGAATATCAGCAACTGTGCTGCTCCCTCCTAAGTCAGGAGGTTATCCCTTTTCTGTTGTACAATCACAATGTCTACAATTCAAAATCAATAGGGATGAATCTTTTCTTCTTGCTCCTGTATTTATGATGGGAATAACCACATTTCCCCAGCATCCCGAGCCTTTAGTAGTCTGATTTGCATACCTGTGCAAAACATTGCAGATACTTTTTGAGCTTGTTAAATAAGCTTTTGAAGTAGTATTAGGAGATGAAACAGTCACATGTAAAGCTTAATCAACAAGAGTTAGCAAGCTAGAATTACTGTTTCATTCTGTAAAAAAACCCAAGCCAAACTAGAAGCCAATAATGGAATAGCTTGAGAGAAAAATCTCTGAAACCTTTGAAAAGGTTTCTTTAGAAGGTGAAAAAAACCCCAACTCAATAGAACAAGTTTAGTTACAAAAGGTGCATTAATTCTATTTAACTTTATTTTTCTCCTCTGTCTATACACACACACACATATACACAGAATTTATTCATATGTTGTATTTTCAGCAAAACATACACCCTTTTGTGTATTAAGCCATGACCTAGCTTATTAAGATTGGAATAGCTGAATAAACATTTATTTTACCCTCATCACACTTTCTAAGAAGCATTGTTTGGTTGGTTTTTTTGTCAAAGGCTTGAGAGGAAAAGAACAGGACAATTTAGCTGAAGACTGTATTTTGATTCTTTTGTCTTTGTTTTTATTGACAATATGTTCCTATATTTTTAGTAACAGCAAAAGTATTCCACCTGTTATTTATACTGGAATATTTCTGCTCAAAAAACATGAAGAGAAAATTCTGAACAATCCTAATTCACACTTTAATTTTTTTTCTACTTTTTTTTTTTTTTTTTTTTTTTTTTTTTTTACGTGTTGAAATAATTAGGAGTGAAAATGCATTGGGTATTCCTACCACAATTTTAAAAGAAATTATAATAAGTTAAAAAAACTTTTTGGATGTGAATTGCTTTTTGATGAAAAGCTACGGACTTACACACCAGTGACTAGCTTAATTAGGAAAGATACTTCAATTAGGAAGGAAATTGTTCTGATGTCATGTTCTCACCGCTTTCATTACAAGGTAATGCCTAAACTGTGGTAAAGCTATTAGAAGTCTGTTAATGTAAAAGGATGATATCTCTTTAAAAATTGCATTAGCAAGCTGGAGAAGTCATTAGTATACAGCTGTAACCCTAAGAGTGTAAACTTGAAAGAACTGTTTATTTTCTGCCTTGCAGCTGTGTGTAAAACCCACTGAGAGAAACTTGTTACCAATTACTGGTTTAGAGGCTTCAAGTAAAGACAGCAGGTACCAAGAGAGTAAAACAGTCTAGCTCACAAATAACTATACAACAGTGAAATTCCTTAAGAACAGCTGTTAAAGGAAAGGAAATATAACTGCTGAGAAGGAGAAAAAAAAAAAAAAAGAGTTTGTAAGTCGGTGTGGTAGTCTTCCAAGACAGTCACGAAGCAAGTAAAGCAAAGCAAGATGTAGGGAAAAAAATTAGGTAGCTGAGAGAAGAAAGTTTTTTCACCATAAGCTTCCAGTAACAAAGTTGAGATCAATAGTTGCAATCCAGGAAACCAATATATTTCAAACAGTGTCTGAGTACTTGTAGTATGGAATTGGAAAGTTACTCCTGTACATCATGTACATTGAAGAATATATTGCAAAAGGCAAGGACATTTTATAAGTGTAGGAGAAGCCATTAACATGAACTGTTGCAAACAAGAAATCTCTCTCTGTATTGGAAGAAAGTCAGGTCAGTCAGTGAAAAAAAATCTAACGGCATTAAATGGAAAAAAAAAAAAAAAGAAAGCATTTGGATCATACAAAGAAAATGAGCTCATAAATGAGAAATAACTGACAATACTGAGGTGAAAAAAGTAAGTGACCAAGGCAAGAAAATCTAAACTCAAAGAAGTTATGTATGGGTTATCTGACGTACTCTGGAAGAAGGGCTTGAATATTGGGGACTCCCTTCACCCATAACCCCTTTCATACTGTAGTTCCTGAGTCATTAACACCTCACTTAGTATATTTCTCTCTCATTCTCTTCCCACGGAGCTCATGACTCCATAGGAGGTGAGAGAAAAAGAACTCTTCCCTCACCCAAGCCCATCTCTCCCTGCAATGGTAAGGCATCCTGAATAAAGGAGAAAGGGAGAGCACATGCCCAGGTGCTGCACAGCCAGACTGGAGGGATTTACAGCACAGAGCAACTATACTCTCCAAAAACTTTACCACTTTCAGCTATGCAGAGCTTGTGTGAGTGCTTCTCATTTGTTTCCCTGCAAAATAAGCCAGCCTAACTGGAAGAACCATGGGAGAATTTATGCGCTGAATTTCCTACTAAAGCTGGTCAGGAAATTTCCACAAAATCCATGGCCTTGGTTAGCTGCGTGAATAGTACTTCGTGCAACAAGAGTAGCTTCTTTAACCACCTGTTTGATTCACAGATGAACCTCAGATTTCCTTCTTAATATTTTGGTCTACTTCTTTCTTTGTTCTCCCTGTCTTGCTTATGGATGGCTGCCAGTTTAATATAATCGTTGTATTCAGAGTAAGCAGAAGATAGATATTGCACACAGTATTGGTACAAAAGGGAGCATGGTGGACATTCTCATGCTTCTTTTACATCCTCATATCAGCAGGATGAAGTCCAGCTCATTGTGCTTTATGCTTTTACAATATTTTTCAACAGAAGAGCTCAAAGTGCTGAACAAATATAAACTCTATAATATCTCATGTGGAAAAAAATGGTTTTGTGGTATTTCTGCTTTGCTGAAAATTAGAAAAGGAAAGAAGTTTAAAGATAAAGTCTAGTTCAGACAGATACTAAGGAGAAAGTGTGAAGAATGAGAACCAATAAAGACTTTAAGCTCCTATAAATTAGGTACTAGAATGCCCATTCTTCAGTTTGGAACCTCTGTATTCCTTAAAGTAGAATCTAAAAAAGGTAGTTACACATTTTATTCTCCACTACATTGTATAAGAAAATTACTTACATCAAAAGAATTGTCCCCAAAAACTGCATAGAGCTGTAAGCTTCCTAAAGGAAACAATAATGCCTGTTCATCACTGGTATTTGCTGGGCTAGCATTTAGAAAAGTCTCAGAAGTGTGAACATCACAGACAAGACAAAGGATACAACTATGGTAGGAGTGTTAGAAACACAACACAGAATGAGATTAAATAAGAATCAGGTCAGATTCTTTAAAAGAGATAGGCACACATAGGGCATTGTATTAAAGCATACTGCTACAATAAGAATTTTGTACAAGTCAAAGGGCTTTAAAACAAAAACAGCTTCTAAAGTTTTGTATCTACTGAAGTCAGTAGCTAGGTATTCTCAGTAAAAACCAGCTCGAGCAAACAGAAAAATAACCCAAATTTGGCATTGGTGGGCTTGCATCAAGCTCATGAAATGAAATTGTGACAGACTGCAAAACATTTGTGTTCCTACTTGTATTGGGTTTGCATGGCCGGGTTTTTGGTAGCAGGGGAGGCCACAGAGGTGGCTTCTGTGAGAAGGTGCTAGAAGCTTCCACAACATCCAGGAGAGCCAATCCCTGATGGCTCTGAGGATGGACATGCTGCTGGCCAAGGCTGGGCCGATTAGAGATGGTGATAACACCTCTGTGATAACAGATTTAAGAAGAAATCAAAACAAAGGTTGTGGCACAGTTTTAATTCCAGCCAGCAAAGAGGAGGAGGTGAGGACAAGAGAGAGAACAACATGCAAACACCAAGGTCAGTGGAGAAGGAGGGGCAGGAGGTGCTCCAGGCGCCAGAGCAGAGATTCCTTTGCAGCCCATAGTGCAGCCCATGGTGAAGCAGCTGTGCCCCTGCAGCCCATGGATGTCCACAGGGATGCAGAGATCCACCCACAGCCCATGGAGGAGGCCCACACCAGAGCAGATGGATTCTTGAGAGGAGGCTGTGACCCTGTGGGGGACCTGTGGAGAAAGGGCCCTTGCTCCTATTCTGGACTGCACTCCATGGAAGGGTGACCCACGCTGCAGCAGTTTGGGGAGGACTGTTCCCCATGGGATGGACTCACCTTGCAGCAGTTCACAGGAAGCTGTTGCTCATGAGATGGAGCTGTGGGGGGGAAGTTCAGGGAGAACTGTCTCCCATGGGAGGGACTCCACAGTGCAGCAGGGGAACGACTCCTCTCCCTGAGCAGTGGGAGAAGCCATGGGTGATGAACTCACCATAACCCCCATTCCCTGTCTCCTTGTGCTGCTGGGGTAGGAGGTAGAGCTGGGAAGGAGAGAGGGGCTGGGAGAAGGGGTTTTTAAGGGTTTTTTTTACATCTCATTATCCTGCTCTGATTTTGTTAGTAATAAATTCACTTCATATCTCCTGTTTTTCCCTTGATGGTATTTAATGAGGGATCTCTCTCCTGGTCCTTATCTCAACTCATGAACCATTTGTTAAATTTTCTCTTCTCTGTACAGCTGTAAAGAGGAGTGAGTGACCCGCTTTGGTGGGTGCCTGGCATCTGGCCAGAGTCAACCCATGACACTACTACTGGAGCACAGTGTTAAATTTCTGTTCTTATTGCATCTTTCTTTGCTTTTTATAAAAATAAAATATTTCAATAAAAATCAAAAGTTATTTTTATGTATAATCCATTGATGGCAAAAATTAAGCAATTTTTGGATGGAAAATGTATGGAAATGAAAGTCGTCATTGGCTTGTGCTATTTAAATATAGGTCTCTGGTTACAGGACATCATAAGCACACATATACTGTCTTAACCATGAGTTAGTATTAATCTGACAGGAGGATATTACACCTGATTATGCATTGTAATGATTGTGAGAGTAATTGAATTATTTCCAATTTTAAAGCAGTTTTGTTAAGATGGCTGTTGCTTACTCTAAATGTTTTTTGTATGTTTTTCTTTAAAGTGACAATTGTGACTGCATCGGTTTTAAATGCACAGTAAAAGGATATTCTAGTGAAAATTCCTTGTTTACTTGAGAGAGACTGCTTAAATGTTTAATGACATTAGCTTCTTGCAAATGGTATTCATTTCCTGTATATGCAAATTTTCTTAATGTGAAACCCCCATAACAGGTAGAATGTAGAAAGTTAATGAAGCCATGTAATTACAATCACTATAGTGACTGCAGTCCCTGGAGAACAATAAAGTGATAATATACATGGGGTTTGACTTTCTTTGGAAACAACAGCTTATAATTTGAAAATAGATAGTAAAATATTTTCATTATCTTCTGCTGTCTCCTAAGGCAAATGGCAGGTACAAATAGATTATGCTTTTATTAACTTCAAAAATGGGAGATAATGCAATTAGGAAACATTTAATTGTTTTCCATTTTCCATGGCTGGAACTGGACTATGTTTAAACTGTTCTTTCAACTATAGGGTAAAGCCAGGGTCAATCTGACTTCAGCCTGGAAACTTGGTTTTGTTCTAACACTGGAAAGGTACATTTGAGACAACCAAATATATGTCATGTTTATGATCACTTTAAAGTATGTAACAGAGAAATCAAAAGCTATTTAGAAGCTTTGAATGCCATTTAAGGAAAAGATTTCAAAGGACCTATTTTGAATTTCAAAGATTTAAGTGCAATTTTTAAAGTATTTTTGCAAATAGTAGAAAAAAATTAGAAAGAAGCATTTAATGCCTGTTCTTATATGGGTTTTTTATTATTGTTACTATTACTGTGAGCACTACGCAGAGAAGAGGGCACAGAGGAGCTCCCTTCTCCAGCAGCACTCTGTGGTGGTGCAGCAGGACAAATACTCCGGCATCAGGAAATCTCCCTGGCAGCTCTGGACAAATTAAAACCGTCTCGGAGGCTTTCTACATTCTCACCTCTTACCCAAGAGAAGCACCGAACCAAGGAACCTGGTCAACCTGAGATCTCTGTAGGGTAAGCAAAAAGAAATAAATGACATGAATCTCTTCTGGCAGTATGTAAAATTTCTCTTAAAGGTGCCTGTTTCTGTCCATTGAGTGGACCTTACACTTGGGCACCTCAGAAAGATGGCCAAGGTTTGCTGGTATTCTTGTATTTTTACTTTACTTTTGCAATTAATTTACCTCTATGCTGTGAAGAAACCACAACATTTGACTGTCTGCATTCATTTCCTGCTCTCAAGCATGCTTGTTTCTCATAATGGAAATTTTATATTTGGCTATTACAGAAGATGCACTTTTAGAGGGAGGTATCCTTTTCTCCACTGCAGAATGGAGAACTCTTCCTTAAATGATGAAATGCTTTCTTTAGCAAAGTCTCATAGTATTACAATATTTTTACAGGTTCCACTGCGATATTCCCATTGCCCACAATGTAATTTTGTGGCAAGGAGCACAGAAGTTCTCATAACAAATTTATGAGCTGCCATGTACCCTTCCTACTTCATATATAACTCGCCTGCTGTTTAAAATGCTAGAAAAAAAATATTTCTTTTGTTCTGTCAGCAGTGTGCTGCCTCCTTGTTCCTTTTTCTGACATTAACTTTTAAAATGGTAGTGCCAAACAAGCAGGAATAGGTTGACTCAAAGCAGAGCAAGCAGCTGTAAATTACATAGGTTGCTGTCTGCTGGGGCTCTCACGCAGCGTGTAACAGTCTGTAGCTGCAGTTCACAACTCATAACCAGCAGCAGTAGCAGGAACTGCAGGTTAGTGTAACATGGTGAGCTCATCTTAATGATGAGGCTACAAATATTGAATAACAGCTAGTGCCAGACAATTTCCATGAGTTTTTAAATCTGAGAGGTGTTAAATTGGGTGCTGTGCATTGTGTCTTGACTGGAAGTGAGCTGCGCACCATGATGTGTTCTGGGTGAATTTCCCAGTCCTTCACATCCGACACCAACTGGAAGTTTGTCACTGCTCCAATCCGGTTGAAAATCACAGGTTTCTTCCCCCAAACCAACCTGGTACATAGCCAGGTCTTTGTTCATTACTGGGGATCAGGCGTGTACAAGATGTGTGTGAGGAGCCTGGGAGTGTTGCTGGTTCAAGAGCAATGCAAATTGGACAGTTAATTTCTTGAAGCTTCTACATCAAACCCAGCCACATTAAATAATTCCACTGATTGAGTTATATTTGCATAAAATTTTAACTCAATTGTTATGAAGTACAAATAAGTGAGTAAAACTCCCTGTCTGTTCTTGTATACTTGACACTAAGGAAGTATATTTCCTAGATAAATTAATTGTTGTGAATTCTTCATCCACCTTAATTTATCAATGACCTCATTGTGAGGATTAATTAACATCAGCAAAGTACTTAATGAAGATGAAAAATGCTGTATAAGTATTTAGAAAATATACATATCTGTTCTGAATAGAATATGAATCTCATCAAAACATTTCTTATTCTATCTCAGAAATACTCAGGTTTTACATGTGTTCCAGCACTTTGGAAAGCATGGCTAGTTTTTTTCCACTAGGGCTGTTCTCCATATATCTTTGATAGTTAAAGCAGAGATTCTTAATGGTACTTTTGTGACAGGATTCCTAAACTCCTTTAGTAACTCAAGCTTAGGTTTGCAGGCGTTGACAGGCATCTGACTGTCTCAGACACAGAGATGTAACCACTCCAAGGCAGCAAAGGCTCCAATGTCCAGAACCAAATCACACTTTTTGATGAAGGACTTTAGAGAGAAACCCTAAGTTTAAAAGAGGTGCACATAATATATTATTCAAACACAATTGTAGACAGCAATTTCCATCAAACTACTACTAATATTATGAAATAAATTAATGTGGAAAATAGAATAATACATTCTGAACAAAGGTGTGATGTGTTAAATAATTCTGAGAGAACTTCCCACACAAATATTTTCCGGATGATTTCAACATTTAGAGAGAATGCTGTTCTACTTTGATTGTTCTTTTGTTGAGGGGAGGGAACAAAAATAGACAAGCTGTTTCTAGCAGTTACACTGAAAACCTGAAGCAGTTTATCTTAGGCTATTCAGGAAGCTGATTTTGCATAGAGATAGCTTCCAATTACATTGCAGGTGTTGTTTCTAAAAAGTGAACAGTTCCATGTTTTAAAATGTTTTGGAGTTGTATCTTAGAAGAAAGCACTCACCAGACAATCCAAGATTTCTAACAGGATTGTGATCAAATTATGTTTATGACTATTTCAAAGTATAACCATATCCTTCACCCACCTGTGATAGCTGAATCCAAAGTCCCCTGAAGATATCAGAGACATTCCCATGGATTTCAGTGGGATTTGGATTTTTGTGCATGTATTCTTTGTTATTTTTCATGGATAATCCAGCAGATTAAACTTCTGTGTCTGGAAATATTTTGAGATTCATTGGTACATAATAATATAAGTATCATGCCACTATGATAAAATGGGAAAGCAAGGTCTCTAAGCTTGGACTTTTAAGAGAAGCAAATAATTTAGAAATCTGTGATTTCAAATTTGCAGTGGTACAACCATTCATCTCCACAGCAAGAGATAATTAATCTTTAGATTGTCATTTAAAAGATATTTTAAGTGCATCTAGAGATAATATATATTATGCTAATTTCTCCAATCCCTGTAGAGAAATCCACACAGATTTTACTTTGGAGACTGGCACCAAGAACTTAGGTAGCACCAAACTTTTATGACCTTAGTTTTTGGATTTGACTATTAATCTAAAACCTGTAAGGGAGTCTCAGAATGTCAGTGGGAAAACCAAAAAAAGAGTCAAGAGCAATAAAGACAAAATGGTTTTCATCTAAATGCTAAGCCATCTGTGAAATATTCCTTCCAACTCTACGGACACTTATTGTAGCACCTTTAGTTGTAATTACATGAGGCTGATTAGTCCCATGTTAAGAATCTCACAAAAAAAAGGCAAGATAACAAAATTTAACATTCATGGCAGGGCACATTTTGGTCACTACAGTCAGAAACACAAGTTTTATTTTAGCAGTTTATTACTTTAAAATACAATTTGCACTGTCCAAGTGATTGTCGACACCATCACTCTTCAACTTCATACTGGTGTAGGATGGGATGGAAGGTGAAAGCTGTTTGCAGGGCTTTGACAGTAACACGGGGGACTTATACCTGTGAGTAATGCTGTCTTTTACTACTTCCATGGAACAGTTCCTGTTTTACATGTAGAGTAAGTAAGAGAAGAATGCACAGTGAAAACTAACAGCTATTTACTAAAAGAAGGGAACTCACATGTTGGAAAAGAGCAGAGCATAATTCTGTGGTTGGTGCTGTTTTAAGGAAGAGAGCATTATTTCATGTTGAGTTATATATGATGCATGACATCACATGGAAGTTACTCGGATAATTTGGTAATTTGGTGGGTGAACTGTAGTACAGTACAGTACACTGTGTAGTAAGCTCATATCTCATAATTAATTTTAACTTAATTTTCTGTTAAAATAGATTGTCCTGGGCTTAAATGGAGTCCAGTGTGCAGAAAAGGGTTTATTGATACCAGAAGTTCTTTTTGTTGCTGCCTACTGTATCCTTAGGCTGCTCAGTTAAACTTTTTGATAATCAGGTTTTTATTGTGCACACTGTTCCTAGTAATTCTTGCTTCTTAAAAGTCTGATGTTTTGTTACTTGTGATTGAACAATATTTTAAGAAGTGAGAGCTGCCAGTACTGATGACGTGACAAGCCTAATAATAAAACAAATGCAAGCTGTTTATGTAATAAAAGAGTTCTAGGAGATTTTGGTCAAGTAGAGCTGTATTACCCAATAGTTTAGATTACACGTTGCTGTTAGTCAGAATTTTAGAGTTGTGTAAGGCAGGTGAAAGGATGCTAGTCACCAAAATTTTTTATTTCTTAATTGTCCCTGAAAAGATTGATTTTGAGGGTTTAAAGTAAAAGCCAATGCTGAAGCTGACATAAGAATGTTTTAGAATCTGGAGCAGTAAATTTACACTAAACCTCCATAACAATAAAGTACACTTAAAAATAATTCTATACATTAAGCTGGCTTTGCTTTGAAGATTTTTATCTGTATTTGCAATGAGATGTGCTAACAAAATGCATGAGAATGTTACAGCCATGTCTGTATGAGCACTACTGTACATTAGATATACCCTGGTGTGAACAAATTAGGAAGTGCAAAGGATAACAAAATATACTATGCTGATAATCTGCTAGAAGATTACATTTATATATTAAGTATAGCATGAAACTTCAGGAATGTTTAGAGCAGCCAGTGTGAACTTTCACAGCATGATTTAATAAAATTGCAATATATGAATATACAAACTACTGGAAGAGTCATTACTTTCATTAAGAATATTACAGTGAATAAATTAACCTAAAACAATAAAACCTGAGCAGCAGATATATGTAAGTCATTTACATCTTGTAGTAGACTCATTTGGTGTAAAAAAGAATGAATGTGTTATGGTAGAGGTTTCATTAGCACTTGCATTTCAATTGACTTAGAAGCACACCATAAGAATACAAAGGCAATAAATATCATCTATAAACAAGAATACTGTAAAGGGCTTTTTCTTTTTTTAAACAAGATGTTCTGTGCCATTACACTTTAATAGTCATTTTGCATTTTCGGTATGAAAAAGCTAAGAAAGCTTGTATTGGTGTCATCAGCGGAACCGATGTTCATATTTTATATGACTATATTACATGACTCTCTGTTAACCCTCTGAATGCATTGCCATTCGATGAGACAAGATTAGAAAGCAGATTATACCACATTCTGTTTAAGTCACAGCAACTTTACCTCTTCTAGATAAATTCTGCCCATGTTTGCGAAGCATTTTATGCAGTCTTACTGAAATAGCCCAGGGAGACTAATTGTTTATGAACACTGTTATTCACTGACACCAGGAGACATTTTAGCATGTTTTCATTAAAATTTTGGTAATACCTGGGTAAAAAGGGTTGTGAGAACTCTCTTGATCTCATTTTCAACAGGACAAGAAGACTGAAAGGATTTCCAAATACCTGACCCAGTGTCTGAACTGTTTCATACACTGTCATTTCTAGAAATAAAATTCAATATAGACTTAGCTATCAGTTTGAATTACTTGTATTTTATTCTGCATCATAAATGATTGAGGAACCAGTATTATCCTGTGCCTGCATCTGATGTTCATCACCTCTGAGCTATTGTTGTTCATGTGAGTATATTTGGCATCTGATCTATCATAGCAATACATGCTGGACTGTTTCTAAATCAGAAATATGTGAGGTATAACATCAGACAAACATAAAACCTCACCTAGTTTCTGCCATCGTATACGTATAACTGTACTGCATCTCAAAAAGAGAATAATTTCTGAGACATTTTCATAAAAGCAGCTAAACTGTTTGAAGACTGTAAAAATATTTATACCTTTTCATACTCACAAAAGGCATACAAACAGCCATTTTAAGTCTAAATAGTCTTCTTTTTTTGGCCCAAAATGACACTTGAAGAGAGGATAGTAATACTTCCTATGGATAAATTAAGTTTAAAAAGATAATCCCTTTGATAAACCCACTCACTTTCCAAGGTTCATAAGTAAGAGCGGCTTGATGACTCCCTGTAATAGTTCATGATTACTTCTAATTTCTTTTTAATACAATTATATTTTTGGCATCCAAAATCCTTTGGTAAAATATGTGAAACTTATTGAAGTACTTCATGACAAGTCTTCTATCAAATACCTCACCCTGTTATGTCTCTTTTTCAAGTTGATTTCTAATTTGCTTCATCACTTCCCATGCGGAGGTCATTCAAGAACACTAAATGTACAGATTACACTTCCTTGTCAGGTATCAAATTTAATTATACTGCTTTTGAGAAGGGATTGACTGAAATAGCATATTCATGCTAGCCGTTCATCACTAATTTCTTGGGCTTAAGAATTTCTGTTCCAGTCTCTGTAATTTCCTTTACAATCTGTAATATATATTTCTCTCTTTGGAAGAACAATTCAGATGCACTCTAAGATTTGTTTAGCAACAAAGAAGATGAAGTCCACCATGATTCATGCATGTTCAGTATTCTGTTTTCCTTCCGGGTGATTGTTCTGCATTCAAGAAATAAATTTTCTTCCATATTGGCACTCAGACATGCACAGGATTTTAATATTTGAAACATGTTATACACCTGAAGAAACTGCATTATTAGCAAATTTCTCATTTGCCTTTTTTTTTGTTTTTCAGATCACTTATGAATGTAGTTAATACAACTTGATCCAGAACGTCTCTCTTTGGGATTCCTCTAATATCCTCCTTTCTCCAAAGCAAATGAAAATCCCCTCTCCTATATTTTGTTAATCCCTTGGAGCACTGCTTTTGCTCATGGCTGGTTAAGATTCGTTGCTAAGGAACATGTTAAGATTCCTGAATATGAGTAAAACCAAATATTCTACCATGTTTTTTGATTCTTCAATGAACTCTTGTAGATTAATAAATACATTTTCCCTCTAGAAAAGCCATCTGATTCTTTATCATTATATGAAGTGTCTACTGAACCTGTTATTTACTGTAGTTTCAACTAATTTACTCATTAAAAGCTTCAGGCTTCCTAGCCTGCAGTTCTCTAAATTTTCCCATGAAACCTTTTAATCTGTTACTGGTTTTGCAACCCTGCTTCTTTTCTAGTGCAAAGTGGATATTCAGTAGATAAATTACAAACCGTATCTCATATTCTGGGAGCTTTCACATGTTGATTTCTTCACAAAAATTATCTAGTTCTGGAGATATTGAAACTCATTCTATCAGTTCTTTCTAAAAGTTTAAATGGTGGCACCATAAGACAAAATAGTTCATCTGTCCTATCCCACCCAGAGGATAGGATCTAGATTGTCATAAGCCCCTCTAAACAGAGCACTGAATGAAATGTTTCATTCTCTTTTTCTGTGGTGTCCTCATCCTCCTTGAGAACTCATTTTAGATCCTGATCTGTACATAAGTGCTACAGATTCTCTGGCAGGTTGCCAGGATTTTTTTCTGCATTTGAAAAAGTCTTAAGGAAGTTGGTTTTCAAAATCTCTTTTTGTTTTGCTTTGTTATTGTTTACATCTATCTTAATTTTTTTCTAGCCATAACTTCTGCTTTTAGATTTTATAATCTGCACTTTTCTGTAATTTGTCGTGGGTTTGAACCTGTTTTGTACATATAGATACAGATATACATGAATATATACACACACACTTAAAGAGAATATGCACCATGATCTTAGACAAGATTCATGCTCCCTGTGTTTATTTTATCCTTTTAGCTATTTTTTTTCTAAATTGTGTTACACGCTGTCACTATGTCATCTGAATTCCAAGACTAAGGGATTAAAACTGTATAAAAATCCCTTCAAAGGCTTGTCATATTGTCTCAGGTTTGAAACACTGAGATTCTGTGTACCACTGTAAACAATTTTGCAAGGATATTTCTCACAATATTAAGCAAGTATAAATCAGAGCATTCGAGTACAGCACCAAAATTTTATTGGAGAGCATCATACCCTACTTATATTTTTTAACAGTTATGATCCTATTTCTAAGGGATTATCTTTAGCTCTTTATAATAATGGCCCTCCTTTCCAAGCAAAAACTAGGTATGGTTGATCCCTGTCTTTCAGGCAATCAGTTGCCACTTTTAGAAGGGATGAGGAAAAATACATACGTTTCCTATTAGAGAAAAGAAAGACACGCCAAATTTGTTACACAGATAGAGCTTTGACTTTTACTAGCCTTCTGAAGATTGTTCTAATTCATCAAAGTTAGTGGATTTTTAAAAAATTACATACAGAGTGAGTTTGCAATTAGCAGTGTGGCAGTGCTCTACTGTTAACACACATATATGCATGAAAGAAAGATGTATGTACACCATATGATGTGTTTTCCACAACAAAGAGAATGTAATACATTTATTTGTTCTTAATCAAAAAGATAAGACTAATAAAGACATTTCCTTTTGGGTTTCATGGGTTCGTTTGGTTTGGTTTGGTTTTGTGTTTGTTCTTGGCTTTTGTATTTGTTTTTTGTTCGGGTTTTGTTTGTTTGTTTGCTTTATTTGTTGCTTGGTTAGGGTTTGGGGTTTTTTCTATTTTTACCTTGGACTGTTAGAACAGATTAGCAGGCTAGTAACATTTAGAGAGAACTCTGGGTAGGTCTCTGTTTCACCTCATGTATCAGTACATGTACTGTTATATCTCCAGATATCCAGAAATCCATCTGTTTTGACCTCTTTTAAGCAGTAGTTAAAGGAATTAATTCAAAAAGATAAATATATTGTAAAGATTATTTTCTAGGACTAGGGCTTTATTGCTTCAAAGTATTTTATAATTTTAACCATATACAGGCAAATCTCCATCCACTATAATGCAAAATACACACATACATAGAGTGAGAGAATGATAACCTTGTACTTTGAGAAGGATCCGTTGGTCTGGTCTGACATCAGCCCCAGATACCACTTAACCATCCAGTCACACTTTGTCAGTGTGATTGAAAATTCTTTGATTAAATAGAAAGTACATAAAATAGATAACATGTTCTGGTTAACATGTTTATGATACAGTGAGTCAGCTTATAAATCATTCATCCTGAAACTAAGGACCAGCCAAGGAGTAATAGGGAAAGTTCATTAAGCTGTGAAGGTATAAGTGGAATCAACTCAAGAGTGTTTGGCAATTTAAATTACTGTATTAATGGAAAAGTCTTTTTGCTTTGTCATAGAAGATACAGGTAAGAATTGTAACCAGTAAATCCATGGATGTGAAGGATATGAATTTCACCTCATACATCCCCCAAATTATTATATACTTATGAATATTGTCTACATTTACCTCTGCTAGAATTAAAAACACTGACATAATTAAATGGGATTTCAAGCATTCAGAAAGTGAAAAGAGACTATAAAGCTCTAACTCAGCTTCAAATCAGTTAATGAGACCCCTTCTAGGTTCAACAATTGGCTCATATAAAGTACAGATTGAAATTAAATTGAAGTATTTAGAAAACATTTTTCTTTGCATTCATGATTTCTCCTCCTCATACAAAATAGAACAGACCACACAGTGTAATAAGAGTTAAAATCCCAAGACTCTCATTTATTTTAATTGCGTGGGCAGTCTGAGGCAGGCACTTTCTAGAATGAGAAGATGGAATGATCACCTAATCTGGGACTCATCATCTGGGGTGACTCATTAGTGTCTTATGAATTCTGGATAGGAGGATGAATACAAAGCTGGATCCACAGTCCAGAGAGACTCCAATTCTTCCATAGATTGGCACTGTGACATATGAATCTAATTTAGCAGATATTTTTTACAACATCTTACATTATTTTACCCTGTTTACACCATGGCCTCCTTTCTGTTGACCAGGATAGCTGAATCCTATACATTTCTGATGGATTTTTAACAAATAATTTCTCTATCTGGCTTAAAAATTTTTTCTTGTGTGTTCAAGAGGTAATTTCAAAAGCTTTTGCAGATACTATATTGAGTAGTCAGGGGTTTATGATTGTCATCAAACAATTTCATAACTAAGATGCAGGCAAAGCATGCCATGAATTTTGAATTAACTAACAGAGATGAAACAAGAGGCAAAAAATGTCAGCTGAAAGTCTTTCAGCAAAGGAGTAGTGGCAGAGTTTGTACTAGTTGTGTATGTTTTTTTCATGGTATTACACACCTTTTTATTAACAGGGCAAATAAAACAGGTTATTTCAAAATCTGAGCTATATTTAACTGCTTTTTGGGTTTGGGTTTGTTGTTTTTTTTTTTTTTTATTACAAGAAAAAAGTTTGGACTAAGTTCATCAAAGAATGTGTAATTTTTAAAGATACTCAGTTTGTCCCTCAAATAAATTCATGTTCATTTACAGATTCACTGTCTGTGTTATGTACTATGCTGCAATTTTGCCTGTTTCACTTTCCATGCTTTGATCGATTCAAATGCAAATTAAGAACAGCAAAAAGATTATAGACTTCCAAAAAAAGGTGACTTTGATAACTTTTGGTTGAACTGAAACATTCTGGAAAAATTTTACTTTGGATTTTATTTCCATTGGCTTCTTTAGACAATAAATTTGCTTTCGCCAAAGTTTTATCTAATCTTGTCAGTAGGATTCTTATTTATAGTGAATATTAATGCAATGTTATCTCATGAGAGATATTATATTATAAATATTTATGTATTTTTTTAATATAGACTAGTATAATTTTCTTGGCCAAAACTCATGGTAGAAAACAGATTTCTAACTCACTGATACAGAACATGTTAAGCCAAAACCCACTGAAACACTCCCATTAACTTCAGGGGAGCCCTTTAGCAGATTCCGTGCATATTTTTGACCTCCATGTCTGCTGCCAGCAAATACATTCTAAACATGAAAAAGACATCTGAAAAGCAGACAGATATACTGCCTAGAGCATGTTTCACTCTGCAGCCAGTTCCACAGCACCCTTCTATTTTCCCATGGACTAGGCAGCACCAATCCTTTGTGTCTTGTACCTATTGTTAAGATCGGATTATTAGAGAGAGATGCCTCTGCCCGAATTAAGGTGCAAACGAGACCATATGCCAAATTCAACAGCACAGACTTTGTTTAGCAGTAGATGTGAGGTAGAGAGAGAGAGAGAGAGAAAGACGTAGAGAAAAAAAGAGGAAGGAGGGAGAGAGAAAGAGAGTGAGAGAAAAACAGATTAAGTAGAAAGATAATCAGAACCCATGGATCCAGACTGCATCCCATTCATTCTCTTTCTTCTCGGTGGTGGGGGTCCCATGAAACACAGAATCCAGTGAGTATTCAGAACATACATTCAGGTGGGAACACCCAAGCACCTCCCTTGCAGGGACACATACTGGACAAATACCTGGTGCTTTTATAGCACAGCTTCTGATAGGCTGTTATCCGAAGCCCAGGTGGCTTGGTAAGATAGGAGTAACATCCTCATGAAGCTGGGAAATGTGCCTGACCAGGGACCCTCCTGGGTAACACAGCAGCTGGTGCAGCCTCATGGGCTTTCTTCCCCGTTCTGACCCCACAACCAATGCTGGCTGGTGGGAGCTGATGAGGCACTTACCCATTGCAAGAATCTTAGTCAGAGCATGAGATTTAACCAGCCTGTATCTAACTGAGTTAGATAGCAAGGGATATTTTGAAAAGCCTTTTTAATGCTTTAACTTCAGAGACTGAAAAACAAGAAAAACAAGACCTTTTTTTAATATTCTGTCATTTCCCTGCTTACAGAAATACTGCAAATCTTCTGCGACTGCTATAGTTTCAATGGCCTGCTACAATTTGCCACTTGTGACAAAGTTCAATAAATAGAAAGTGTAAAGTGCATCAAAATTATATTTAAGGATCCTCTTCATCTCCAGAAGACCTGCTTATTAGCTATATTGCACATTTGGCTCCAAGGGTTCTGATTATAATCAATAACTAATCAGAAAGTAACTTACACAAATGAAGTCCTGAATAATATACAACTGAGTCATAACTTTCCCAAGTACATAAATACTAACCCTTTTATTGAAAAAATATGCAGTTAGCACTTTTCCTCTTTTTATTGTGGCATCTGTTTCAGAAAAACAAATTTAAAAAGTGAATTTGCAGCAGTAGCCTCTGCTTTCAAGAGCTCTGTATCTACAGTAGTGTATCCACTTTAATCAGAAAAGTTGGAAAAGTGCCCTCTCAAAGACATGGTGCAGGAGAGAACATGCAGATGGAGCTGATTGGAATGGAAGATCCAGGGGTAGAAAACTTTTCTAGATAGGCAACCTCTGAAGTGGACAAAAATGAAGCAAAAATCCATCTGCAGAACAAGCAAGCTAACACTTGTCTCAACTTGGAAGCATAACTCAAATGCTGTGGGAGAAAGTGTGGTGAATAGAGTTATTTATGGATGTCCAGGGATGAAAGCTTTGCCTATAAAGAAAACCCACAGACACTCCAGTGAGGTAAGTACCAACAGTGTAATAAGATTTAATGTGACCATCAAAAGGGAAATAAAATGGAAAACTTTTTGATCGCACTTTCTATAGCGAGGGCAAACTGCAGGAATGACCTTTACTGTTAATGCCAAAATACTGAGCCAAATTCACTCCTGGTGTGACAATGCTGAATTCCAGTAAATTATGCCAGGAATGACCTTGGTCCATTCTGTTTACACATCTTAGCTATAAGCACCCAACAGTAGTCAGAGTGTATTGTTTGAAGCAATAACTTTTAAAAGTCCAGGGGTGAATTAAAAAAACCAAAACCCCAAAAAAACCAGCCAATTTTACTGACAACTCAATTCAGCTTAGATTTAATTGAAATGGCAACAACAAACTGGAGGCAATTCCTGCTAGAAAAATGGCTTCAGTATCTACCCAAAACACAATAGCATGAATCAAACATTTCTCTACCAGAGAACAAAACAAAACAGAACATTACTAATTTCTTATGAGTATCCAGAAGTTAAAACTTTAGTACCTAACACCTTCTGAAATCTGTCTGCTTTATGTTTTTAACACTTCCATGGACAGCTTTTATGCCATTGCTTATTCAGCTTTTATCAGTGGATGTCACGGTAGGAGAGATGAAATCTGCAATTCACCAAAATATCAAGAAGGCATACCTCATGTAGTTCAAACTAACAGTAAAGTGCTGGTAGCAGTGCACCTGTGATAACTACTCAGCCATTCTTCCCCTAGATTGAACCAAAACAATCAAAGGGCACCTACAAGAGGCAGTAGAGAAACGTACTCTAGTTCACATATACGTATACCATAGTGCTTTACAGGGTTATTCCCAGGATAAATGGCTTCCCCAAAGAGAGACGGTGGCTTCAGTAAAGCAGTGTATGACTTGAGACAGTTCCAAACTGCAAATAAAATAGCTACAGTCATGCAGATTGTTGATCAGAATACTGCATCAGTATTTTAGACAAGGCTCCCACTTTTCGAACCTTTTCCTTCACCTGAGAATGAAAACTTAGCTTGATGGCTTTCTATTCAAAGTAAGAAGTTTGTTTGTTTATTTGTTTGTTTTTAAATTCAGATAAACTGATTCTGCTTTATTTCTCCAAAAACCAAAAAGCCTGGGTCAATGATTGGTCCATGGTATCTGGCTCCCCAGGACTTAAGATAGTCTCTCTGTGTCATATAATTTTTTCAGTGCGGAGTCATGGGACCCAGCAGCAGCTCACAGCCCTCTCACTCAGACAGACCTGCCAAGACCCCAATATTAGGGACAAGGTGCTGGGCAGCAATTCAAACCATCGCTCTTTGATCTCAGTGACTACAAAGCAGAAGGTAGAGAGCCAAGAAACCCCAAACACTCCTGCTTCAAACTGCCCATATTTCCCGGTCCTTCCTTTAGCAGGTTTCCTGTTCTTGTTCTGTAGGCGCACAGACTCCAAAGGCAGTCCATGGAATTAGGCCATCACTGCATCTTGGATCCCTTAGGAACAAGGAAAATCCTGAAAAACAAAAAAAAGACCATACAGGCTACTTCAAGGGTGGCCTATGGCTCACTGAGACATCACCAAAAGATTTCCATAAGGTACTTGGACTTCATAAAAAATAAACCTTCCTATTCCAGAATAAACCTTTTTTAATGTTCCATTAGAGAAAATTTCAGTAATCACAACATATCATTAATGACAAAAGAATGCATTTACCAGAAATCTATCTTGATCCAATTTGTCTACAAGAAACCCCAGATAGGACCATTTTTTAGCAGAGTTTAAGTCCAGTAGCGTTCATTACTCTTATGGTACTGGATCCTGAGGTCACAACACCTTATGCAGACAGTCTCCTCATCTAAGAAACACTTCAGTGTAAAATATGATCTCTGTATTTATCCCAGCTTGGTTACACACTAATAGTATCATTCTTAAAGGAATAATAAGGAAATAGTATTTCCAGAGGTTCTACGATCAGAACACAGGAAGTCTGAGCTCCTAAACATCTTTGTTTTATATTTTTCAGCTACCTTCTGTGCTGTGTTTTTGATCCACCTCCCACCAGTTTCAGCCTGTGATCCTACTTCTCCTCGTACATTATGATGTGAAATCTTGTCACCTACTGAAAAGCACGCACATCAGAAGAATCCTTAAGAAAGGTGCATAATTGTGTCAGGCAGAGTATGTAATAGGACACAATGGAAAACTGATATCTCTGAAAGTGGTTTTCTGGATATTGAGTTTACTGAGATGTAAAACACAGAGATCTGTGAAAGGACAACACAAAATCTGCTTCTTGCTGTTTTATCTCATTTCACAAAGACACGTCTATCAAAAACCTCTATAATTTATTAGACTTTCTGGTGAGAATGTAACAAAGATGTGTTAGAGTTCATTACAATAGCAATTTCTGTGATAAAAGCAAACATCCACTAATAAAGCAGGTCAAAACTACTTATAAAGGAAAAACTAATATCGCTTCTGTTAGATGAATGATAAAAACTGAAAGGAAAGTAGATTTTTCATCTTGTGAGCACCATAAAGTTCATAATAAAGCTAATCTAGAATTATGATATCATAAACCAAAACTAATAATGGGTCATCTTCTTTGGGTTTATTTCTGTTTAAAATTAAAGTTCTATAGGACTGGAAAGGTGTCTTTCCAAATAAGAATAGAATGTAAAAACTTACCAATAGAATAGCAAAACCAGACTAAGAATGTATGAAATGTCTCATTCACTTCCATAAGAAGTTAACACTGTAATCTGGAGGTGGAGATATAAATATATATAATAATAATAATATATAATAGTGGTGTTAATTGTTCCATTTTAACTGCACCACTTCACACTAATCTCACTGGTAAATAAATATATATTCTCTGGCACTTCCCTTTGAGCTCAAATATCCTAGCTGTTGCTTCAAAACACGAGCTGCTTGTTGGAGCCTGGAGCCAGCTCTGGCCTTCATGGTGTTGAGATTAAGCTTAGCCCTAGTACAAAATCTCTGAAATGTGGAAAACTGAAAGCATAGTCACAGAGCCAAGGTAATTGGTTGCTATAAAATAAATGTGTCAGGCCTACTCTGTTATATTTCTTAATATTTAATTCTGCAGAGCCATCAAATATGAAGTTAAAAGAAGTTATAAACAAATTTTAAGGTGCTGGCAAAGTTTAACACAGAACCCAAGAATCCTGTAGGAGACTATAAGGTTTTCTTCATACTCTGTTCCCAGGATAGTTTCAGAAATATTTCTGACCATGATTTCAATTAAA
>VWZT01010719.1:401958-417727 GCA_013397055.1 Pachycephala philippinensis | reverse complement strand
AAGGGAGAGGAAGAGAGTGGGAGAGAGACAGAGGAAGGAGGGGGGGAGAGATCAGGCGGAAAATATTCCCCACCTGTGGATCCAGTGGTGTAGCAGAGGTCCTTCACCCGGTGGGGGTCCCCAGGCCATTCAAAACTTTTTGCTATTTACACATCTTAGCAATAAGATGTGTAAATAAGCAAATAACTGGCTACACCGTTCTCTTATTCTATTGGTTAAATGATTCTGGTGCTTCTAACACTGATTAGTCCGATGCTCAGTCTTTCTGTTCTTCTGAGTTGGTGAGTTTCTTGGGTCAGTGGGTCGAGATTTCCCCCTGACAGAATCACCCAGTTGGAGCGGATTTGAGCACAGTTGCTGTGTTGGCTTTCTCTGTGGTCCATAAATTCTGTATTCTTTTTGTCCATTATCAGTGATACATTCTTCTCCTCCAGTTTTGTGAACCTCCCCCCTCTTTGTCAACCTCCTCCTAGGTCTGAGATAACACCTGGACAGAGATGTTGTCTGTCCCATAACTTGGAAAGATCTTTGCTTGATCAGTGATATGCCTATGAGCAGTTTCTTCTCTACACAGTTTGCCACAGTGCGAATTTTTGTCTGGATGTATTACCCAGGATCTATTAACCAGATCTCACCTCCGCCAGCCCTGGAGTTAGCACCACCCTGTCACTTCCTTCTGTGCTTCTCTCCTGACAGAGTCCTTGTGTGGCCTTAGCAGTGTTTGAGAGAGGTGACTGTGCTCTTCAAAACCTTACATGCCTGCAGCCCGTGGAGGTC
Organism: Pachycephala philippinensis; assembly: GCA_013397055.1. NCBI lineage: Eukaryota > Metazoa > Chordata > Aves > Passeriformes > Pachycephala > Pachycephala philippinensis. The sequence goes on along the minus strand of VWZT01010719.1, from coordinate 416,950 downwards.
CACAGTGTGGTAGATATTCATCTCTCTCTGTGGAGAACCCCATGCTGGAGCAGGTGGATGCCTGGAGGAGGCTGTGACCATGTGCAGGGTCCTGTCAGAACCTTCAGACCCATGGACAGAGGGGCCCACACTGGAGCAGGGTCCTGTCAGAACCTTCAGACCCATGGACAGAGGGGCCCACACTGGAGNAACCGGGCCATGAGAAAGATTCACACTGGAGAAGTTCATGGAGGATTGTCTCCTGTGGGACGGTCCCCACAGTGGAGCAGGGGGAGGGTGTGAGGAGTCCTCCCCCAAGGAAAAAATAGTAGCAGAGACAACATGTGATAAACTGACTGCAGCTCCCATTCTTCATCCCCCTTGTGCCACGGGACAGGAAGGAGGATGAGAAATCTGTAGTGAAGCTGAGTCTGTGAAGAAAGGAGGAGTAGGAGGAAAGCTGTTTTTAAGGTTTTGTTTTATTTTTTATTAATTTACTCTGGCTTGATTTGCAATAAATTAAATTAGTTCCCCCAGGTCTTGTCTGCTTTTTTGCATGACCGTAATTGCTGAGTTATCTTCCTGTCTTTACCTTCCTCCATGAGCTTTTTGTCATATTTTCTCTCCCCTGTCCAGGTGAGGAGGGGAATGATAGAGCAGTTTTGCTGAGCACTTGGTATCCAGCTGGGGTCAACCCACCACAATTATATAATCAATTTGCAACTGTGTCTTCCTAATAAATTTTCTTTGATTAGTTTCTTCATTGGAAAAATTTTATGTAGGTTATGAATGTTTGTAGTTCTCAATAAGAGTAATGTTACATGGTATCTACATGATTTTTCAAATTTGTAAATATTCTGGCATTACATAATAGTAATAGCTGTTTCTCTGAGACACAAAAGAGATTTAATAATTCACCATTGCAACTCACCTCCATTTAAGGAAATATAAGACATTCCACTTTCTAACTTCGATTAAATTCAAATTAAGTTGTTGCTAGAAGTTTTCAGGTCACTGTATTTGTGGTGTGAGCCTTCACCTGTGTAAGGACTATAAGCATGTGTGCACAAAGCAGAAGGCTGAGAACTTTGTTTGTTGAAGGATATGATCCAAGCAAATATTTGGCAAGAGCTGAATAAAATAATATAGTCTGATTACAAAACTCTAGGCAAAAACTTGATTTTAAATAAAGGTGGACTGAAAATGCAGTAAAAGTTATTTTTCAGGACTAAGAAGGTATTACTTCTTTGTTCCGTCCTTTTTTCCTTTTTAGATAATTTTAAGGTGCCCATTAGCTTTGCTGCAATCACTGCTTAAAGTTAGAATTAGGTTTTTACATAAATCATATGCAAATAATACCAGAATAATTTTATTACTGTCACCACTGGCCATGATTTTTCTGTCTTCTGGACAGGAGACATCAACACGGCTTCACCTTGTTGAGAAGTATGTACGGGTGAGTTGCTTCAATTTCTGCTGAGTTTTCTAAATACTTCCTTCTACAATGTTTGCCAAGGGGAATTTAAAATGCTCATGGTAGGGTTTAACTAGTGACACCATCCCTGGTTTGTATTTGTTGCTGCAGAAACTCGGTGTTCAATTCTTGAAAATCTGAATCTTTGAATATGTCTTCAGTCAGATTCAGTTAGAAAATAATGGATTGTAAATGTGCATTTTGGTAGGAAAAGTGATTTAAAGAGATGGTCTCAGCTAACACAAAAAGTGAAAACAGGAAAAAAGGTCCCCACCCCCCACAAAATGTTTCAAATGGATGCACACTAAATGTTATCCCTCTGTGTTAGAAACTTCTTAATTGCTTTAGCATACGCTAACTATCAGGGGTACTACCAGTCTGTTTTCATGATCTTTAACTTCATCTCAATGTATGCTCTGCTCTTTGAGGTATTCTTTCATTATGTGTTTGGAATGCAGAAAATAATAAAAAAAATTCCTAAATTTTCTATATGTTTAAAATAAACAGACACTAAGAATATCAGAATTATTTCAGGATTTAACATCAAAAAGAGTGGAAGGATGCAGTGGTTGAATTTTAGAATTGTTCTTCATAATTCTCTTAGTTCTCCAGTTCAGCTAAGAAGTTTTATGAAACAGTAAAAGGACCAAATGCATGAGTTCTGTATGAGTAGGGAGCACATTACAGAATTGCTGTTTCTGTTCAGTGTGGAATACTCAGGCATAGGACAAGTTTTGCAATGGGTCACCTGCTCAGAGCTTCCTTCTCTGTTCCTCAGCAGAGCCCCAGTTCTTGTGCATGTTTAAAGGATACAGCGGAGAACACCTATCCTCATAGAGTTCAGTTCGAGGGGATGGTTTTGAGTGTGCTGTTCAAGATTTATCTTTCTTTTATTACTGTGAAGGGGTTCTTGATAATTACATTTAAGACGGCTTCCAGCATCCTACACAGTTTCCTGCTGCCTTATGATTTCTTTGGAATATATGCATGTGTTTTATAAGTGATGATCAAATGTCAGAGCATCCTGATCAAGAGAAAAAACTAAACATTTTGCTTGTTTGTTTTTTGATGCAGCGTGAAATATTTATTTCTCTTTTGTTGTCTTTAGCACTCCGTTGCTTCAGCTGATGTATTTTGTGCTTTCTCCTTCATTGAAATAGAGGTTGAAGCAGTACAATAATCCTAGTCCATCTACTTTTCAATAAAGTTGTGTTAGAATACAAAAACACCTGAATCAATCCCATTTAAATTCCTTATGTACCTTTATGTATTCTGAAGATAAAATAATACTAGTCAGTTGAAGAAATTATGGTTTTCTTCTTAAGATTTGAGCAGGTACACTGCAGGCAGCTGTTGTGTTTCAATTTCTATAGTGGTATTTTTTTTCCCTGGGGCAATGAAACTTAACTCAGCCTTATACAGAGGGCCCGGAGTAAATTTAGGTTTATTCCTGTGAATGTGCCAACCTTGTGAACTCACAGATGTGGTTTCGGTGCTGTGGTTCACTTTATCTTCTGTCATTCAATGCTCCAGAGTGGGTGGTGCACACAATCATAGGAATGAATCAGCTGCTGTTTTTTCTGGCTTGGTTGAGGACAGTAATTCCTAGGAAAATTCTTCTGTGAGGATTGGATCATAATTCACCAGAGGTTGTGAGGTTAAGGACATAAGGGCTAAAGAGCAGTATGGATACCCTCTTTGTTTACTGCCTTGATTGTGTACTTTAGTAGATTTATGACTGCTCTTAAATGAAGTAGCTTAATCTACTGAAGCCATTCAGAGCTCCTAGATGGACAGATCTAAACGACTCAAAATGGCTTAATTAAGGGCTATAACTATGTTTACAAATAATCAAGAAACATCCTGCCTTCAGACATTCCTGTTTCTCCACTCTTAATATTGTTTTAATATTAACTCTAGTGATCCAAACAGTAGTATCTTTAAAGCTTCTGGTCTTTTTCACAAAAGCCTAAGGTGCATATAAAAAATGAAGAGTTTTAATATCTCTGGAAGGTAAATGTCTTGATGCCTCTATAGAAGAAACAGAATTCTGAACAGTAACAGAGATATGAACATAATATTTCTTGGTCTCATATTATGCTCTGCATTTTGTTTGTTGGTTTGTTTTTTTTTAAAAAAAGAAGTTTGCATTGGATACATGCCATGTTCCACCAAAATAGTCAGATAGTTAGCAAATCACAGCATCTGCAAGTTGGTAGATGCCAATCTGTTTGCACCAATTTTCTTCTACCCACTGTTTTTATTTTGGCTCATACATTGTTGCTGACATCCAAACTGGTAGTAGTAACTCAAAACAGATACTAAAAAGCATATTTATTTAAATATGTTTGAATTTACATTGTGCCATATTTAGAGTTGGCGGGCAACCTCTCTGTCAATTCAGATCTCCGTGCTTATATTTTAGAAGTGTACCCATTGGAAACAGAAGACTTTTTATACTATTTTCTGCAGAAGATTGTGTCACTCTTGTCTTAGTTACAGCTATATAAATGTGTACAGCATTAAGTATACCAATAGATTACAGTTTTGAATAAATATAGTTTCAATTATATTTAACATAAAAATGGTTGGCCTAGGAAAAAACAAGGATTAAAATTAAAACTCTATCCTCACCATATATTATGCTAATAAAATACTTCTGGTAATATATCCTTGTTTCAAACTCATATAACAAGTCAGACATTATGCCTTAGAAGAGCTCAACAATCTAAGTGTGAATAATAAAACAAACCTGCAATGTCCCTTAACACAGCTGAATAGATGCCAAAAAACCTTTGCTGACTATCGGAAATATCCTCTAGTTATCATCATATTATAAAAGGCCGCAATCTAGTTGTATGGAAATCTCTCCAATATTATTTATTAGTCCTACTTCTTTCTCAGAGGGTCATAAAGATGCCCTTTTTCAGAAATCAAACATTGCAGTGTACCAGAGACACATAGCATTTTGTTAGCTTTGAAACTGTGTAATACCTAGTATGCCCACATTTTTGTTCTGTCATTTAGTGTTTGTCCTCTCTTTTATGGTTATTTCTGACTTAAAGCTCATAGGTCATCATTTTTCCAAAGCACTGAATGTTGCTGTCGGCGGTGCCAAGAGGCAATGAAGGACTCAGACACGGGAGTGGGCAGCAGAAAGGAATGGATTGATTTATTTATTTAATAAAGGACGGGTTTTTATGTGTTTAGTTCTTTTAGTGTTTTCTTAAAAGGCAAGAGGTATTGGACCTCTAACTAACTACCTATCAGGGTGATTGGTCAATTCACACATCATTCATTTCTCTAGTCAGTATCACAACAATTCTAATTATAAATGCAGGTGCAAGATTAGCAAAGTCTGTTTACAGAAAACCTTATCATGTTTTGCATAGTTTCGCATGAGAAAGAACAAGGCTCTCACAAACTGCTGCTGAGAGCTGAAAACTTCTCTGCTAAAGCTTTTTGGCATCCATACACTGAATACCTGCAAACTCTGTAGGTCTATATGACCTTTGAAAGCCAGACTCCAAACCCATTTAGGCAGTGGCTGCATATAAAAATTTGATTTTACATGACTTTTCAGATCTATTCTTTTATTGATATCACCAATATAAATGCTTTACCTTTGAAATTTGCATCTCAGAAATTTTCAGAATTGCCATACCCTTGTGTCCCTCCCAAACCAGAAATTTTAACACCTACCTCCTCTGTAGCTGAGCTTGTAGTAGCTTGTTTCAGGCCCCTTCCCTGGTGCTGTTAGATTAATTCTAAATCTGTAAAGGAAAACTGTCTGTGTTGACAGAGACAGTTAATTCTTTGAAATACTTGTGGTGCTCTGTACTACACACAAGCTGATGTCTGGTGTGCTGTTAGATAAAGTTATTAAAAGAGAGATTTCAAAGCTGAATCTTCAGTGAGCAAAGTTTTCTTCAGCCACTGTAGTAATAGTGAACGTAATCTGAAATTGCTGAAGTAATATGATACAATAAAGAGGGGCACAGGTCTGCAGTGTGTACCCATCTTGGACATGTGATCTGCTCTACCTCTTACGTTGTGTTCACATTTGTAATTGAAGCTGGAGCACTGGTCAGCTGGATACATTAAGCACAGAGGAACACATTCTGCCTGCTCTGAAAAGTTTGCAGTCCTTTTAAAGTCAAGATGTAGTTCATTAGACTGTAGGCTGCAGTTACACGAAAAGGATACGGGAAAAACCATAAAGTTTGGAACTGACAGGGGTTAACAAGGTGAGGGATGTAAAATTCATGGAACTGAACTGCCATTGCTTTCCCCAGGTGCCGCAATATGATCCACTGTTCTAAATTTTTTTGATACAAGAAGGAAATAAATGTATTTACTTTTTTAAAAATAGTTTTTTTAAAGCATAGTAGTTCAGGCTGTTGCCATTCTGCATGCTTTCCCATACAGAGGAAAAAAAAAGAAGAACCATGTCTTTTTTCGTATCTTAATACTTCGTCTTTGTACATGGACACCCACCTGCTCACATCAATAGGTTGAGACTGTAGAAATCACAACTCTATGACCAGGAAACACCAGGGGCACTCACTACTAAGTTATTCTTCAAAAATCACCAGCAAATGGAAATGTGAAAGCTTTTTCAAAGGTTCCCAGTTACCAGCGGCTGCCTTGCATGGTAACAGATGCTGTGCTCTATCACTTTCAGCTCTTCTTACCTCCAGCCCTTCCCTGTGCTCACTCTCTGCATCAGAACTTGGCTTTCCCCTGCACTGGGAAAAATGGTTTACACCAGCTGAGGGTCAAACCCTCAAGCCCTCAGAAATCACCTTTTCAGCATAAAAGTGATTATTTACCACTTCAAAAAGAACTCCATTTCTATGGTGGTGGCTGTTTAGGATTTTGGCTTAGCTAACCTTAGAAATTTGCTCTCCTGGTCACACAGGTTGTTAAAGTAGTCTGTTCATTTGCTTTTCTACTGCTGCATATTTCTGTGGGTTGGATTAAATAAATGTAAACAAAAGGACTTCAATCTTGTTTCAATGTAGTTTGCCATACAGAAAAAAAATCTTTGTGAACTTGCTGTAGCAAAGATACAAATATGTGTTTCAAAAATACATATAAATGTTTAGCAACATAATTTTATAAATGAGGGAGATGATCTCTAAAGTGTTAAATGCAAGTTAAAGGCCAATGCTTTGTTATTACTATTTTTAATGGTAATCAAAGTCAGCAAGTTTCTGATGAGAGGATGAAATATTTAAATGTCAATTATTTGTCCCCAAACATATCACATCTGCTTGGGTGATAATTATAGTTGTTGGAGAGATAGCTGTTAAATGAATATGACTAAATGAAATGAAATGAAAGGAAACTGAATAATAAAAAAGTTTACTGCAGCAATACATTTTTTGTTTCATAGCTTTTGTGCATAATATAGTTGTTTATGTTTATTGTTTATTCAGAACATGACTTAATTCAGATTTTTAGGAGTAGTTTTTGTCCACATTACATAGTTAAAAATTTTCAACAATTTCATTCAATCATTTGCTTCCTGGTATTAAATTTTCCTGGTCTTGCAGCTAAAACTGTCAGCTTAAGTTTTGGGGAATTCTTTGACAAAACTGTTGAAAATTACCATGACAGTACCATGAATATTGACTTGTCTTTAGTCGTGTCAGAGCAGAGCAGAATCATGATAAGAATTCAGGACTTTTGCACTTTTGAGTTTTGGGGGTTTTTTTGACTTTACTGCTTTATCGCACTGCAGAGCAAAATCTGTGGTTTTTTGCCCAGACTGCTTGTATGTTGTCGTTACTTTTCTCAGACAAAGTTCTTGGCAATTTTACTGTTCACTAGCATTGGTACTGTTCCACTGGCAGGTCTGGGACTGATTTTTGGCTGTGTGCTCATCAAATATCTGTTGTGTCAATGCAACAAGTGAGTGATGAATGTTTGTTTATTATTAAAAAAAAAAAAAATAAAAAGAAGACTGTATTCCATTTGAAAGGAAAAAAAAAATTGAAATTCTTCATTTCTCTTCCTGTCTTGGGGACACACCCTGAAAAACAATCAGTCTAAGCCCTCAGGAACTTCCCATTTTCCAAGACTCTCTAGTTCTCCCAGTTTCCCAGGACATTTGTTGCAGTGTGAGACCTCTGTGATTTTCAATACAATTTTGTTAATTTGTTATGATAGCAACAAACTTTTCTATTTCTGCATATTGGTAAATGATTCGAAAAAAAGTAATTGCAATTGATTTTTATCGCTGTGAGTGATGGATTTGTAGAGATAGAAAGACAGATTCTGCCAGTTTCATTTACTCTCCACTTCATTGTATACACCAGAGCCCAGGCTTTAGAGATAATAACACTCTAATACCAAAGTATTGCAAATAAAACTACATAATTTCTACATTGTTTTGTAAGTAGAGTTTTTTCTTCTTTCTGATAGAAGACATCTAAGTGATGATGATCCTGAAGCAGAGCCTGATACTTCTGTCAGAGAAGCACATGGTGGAAATAATCATAGGTGGAATGAAAGAGATAAATTTTGGTTTATTTTTTTATTAAAAAATTCTTATGAATGAATATGACCCCTAATGAGGAATCTTCTTATTCTTGGATGTCAGAGACCTGGGCTGAGAGGCAGAGCACACTTTTCTCACAGTAGTCAATTTCAGTTATTTTGAAAGAACATAGAAAAATGATGTCCAGACAGCCTTGGAGCAAAAAGATTAAAACTTTTCCACAGAAATATTTTTTTACCTTCTACCCATAGCTTGACATAAGAAAACTGCCATGAACATAAAAACTTTGCTTTAAAGGACCCATTCTCTGTTCACCTTACACAGCTGCTGGTTACTGTTTGTAAACTTTTATGTATCTTGGTACTCTACAACTGGCACATAGTCACATAAAATACAAATAAAGAAAAATATATTTATGAACTTTTCATTACAGTTTATTCTGTTTCTTGGCAGAAAAAGGCACCTTTGCAAGTGTAGGTTACATGACTTGTAAATAACTTCTAAGATTATATTTTATTCAACTTCCTCTTAATGATGCTAATTAAAAGCAGATTGTAGGGGTCCAATTTAAAGTAAGATTATCAGCTATTTATCAAGACACTTCAATCTTCATATGCCATCTATATGCAATAAGATGTCATTGCATCTACGTTTAATCTCTTGTGTTTATCTGATTCTCATTGTGTGAATTAGACCTTTGGCTCAATTTGCATTTGGTTATATAACAAATACAGGGAAAAATTTTGGAACAAAAATACCTGCATCATTTTAGTTTTTATGGCATGGCAAAAGGTTTAAATGAATAACCACATATATTTATGCTTAATTTTCAGATTTCATTGTGCTTGAGTCATATTTGTGATTCTGGATGTAGATGTTCACTGTACTGTTAAAAAGCATGGGATGCAATATTCACAAGTCTTTGTCTAGTTTCTCTTGATCAGCTTGAAGGGAAAATATAATTATAAAGAAGTAAAATGTTCTCAGGCTAGATTCCATAATACCAAAATTTTTATATGCAACTGCTGCCAAAACAATGCTTTTAAGTTCTGAAGCTGAAAGTAAGTGCAGAAGCCAAAGCTGTAAAGTAACTGATGTTTCTGAAATGATACGTAGGACAAAGAACAGCAAAGCTGGCTTTTATTCTCTGGGCTAAAAAGAATGGTGTATCCAGGCCAAGCTTGAGTTGAATTAACACAGCTCTGTGTAGGGAAGCTTGCATGATGCCTCGGTGCCTTACCTGCAGATAAAAACGTAATCATTTTGGTTGCTAAGGGTAGCAGTCCCATGCCTTCCATACAATCAAAAAGTAAACCATCACAATAAATAAAAGGAAATGAGTTGAAGGGCAGAAAGAAATGTTTCATCCAGTCATACAATTTATGAAAGCTGACAATTTGTCATGGGCGTTGGCAACAGAAAGGTGCAATTACTTCTCTCCTGCTGCTGGGTTGCGATCCTGCAGGGAGCCAGGGAGCAGCGAAGTTGGAGGAGCTGGGGGATCCTGTCCTATCCATGCTCTGCGGGCTGTTGCAGACAGGGGCAAAGCAGCAGACAGAAAATGAGGTGCTGCATAATACCTGTTACAGAATAAATGGGATCCTCATGTTTGCATGCACAACTCCTGTGGCACTGCCACACGACTCACTGAGCAGGTGGGGTGGAGGGGGAAGAAGGCTCCTGCAGAGTGCCATTCATAGCTTCAGTGACAGCACTGGAAGCATCTTTACCATTGCTACAGTATCAGAGGGTTGTAGTTTTAATTTCCAGTTTAAGTTACACACTATTGTCATATCATAGGGATTAGAGTTTCGTTTTATTAAACAACGTGGTTTTCTTGGCTTACTTCACAATTGCAGAAGGAGTAAGCTTGCAAATCTTTTAATAAGGCAATTACATGCAGACAAAAATTAGATCTCATTACACAATGGATTTTTGGTGTATTATTCAGTATCTTTTTGATATTCCACTGTCACTAGACAAAAGCTCTAGACATAATGTGACAAATCTATTCAGGAGACAACAATACATATTCCTTATTTGTGCTCACTTGTATGCCACACAAACCTGCAGTTAATTTTCCTGCCTCTTTTGAAAATGTGGAAAAAAATGCTACTTAGATTCAACAGTGCTTTTAGGGCTTTATCTGTGAAATCTACATTTTGTATTTATAAAATGAAAATGTTGAGATACTCAATCACTTAATTTTTCCCATAGAGTGAAAATCTTATAATCTTCTGATTCTAGATGTCAATCATAATATAGAAATTAAATTAGTATTAGAAAAAGAAAAAAGAACAGAGCAAAATACAGACTGCAAAAGGAATCTGTGCTATTTTCAATATAGAGTCTTTAACCTCATGTTGGTTTTCCCAATGTCTGCCTAAGATATAAACCAAGAAAGTCATGGGAGTATATTGTCTTGCCGTGGATATTGTCTTGTCGTTCTGTTGCCATGGAATATTTTGTTAGTGTCATTACACAAGTTATAACATTTTTAATTCTTTTCCTCGCTAAAATTATGTGCATTAAAGAGCTAGTTATCATTATTCACAGATTTCAGAGGGAGGTTGAGGTAGAGGTATGACGGTTTGCAGGAGTCCATGTTTATAGAAAATCAAAGGTCAAGACCAGAATTGCCTGTATTCCAGTGTAGACATGGAAAAAGGTCCAAGGATCTTCCAACAGAGATGGAAAACTTTTATCATGAATGAACTTCTCACTTCTCACAAAGAAAAAAAATTAATCAATTCTGTGTATTGATCTCAAATCTATGAAGCCATTCTGAACGCATTTCAAAAGACCTGAGGGCTGTTCATCAAAAAAATAGTGATGATTTTCTTTAATCTCAATTATAAAAACAAATAAATACTCCTGTAATAAATAAAATAAATGAGTGTATGTTTATATATACTAAATCAGCATAAAATAATAACTAAATCTTCACATTTGTCCTTGCCCAGTAGAGGCATAACCTCTTGCCAGTAGGAGTCCATTGCATTTGAAAGATAAGTTTATTTAAGTTCACGTTTAGTGAAGCAATACCTTTTCTGCTGCATTGCTCTTCTGCAGGGTATAGTTGTTCATGTTTATTGTTTATTCAGAACATGACTTTATTCAGATATTTAGGAGTAGTGTTTGGCCACATTACGTAGTTGGAAATTTTCAACAGTTTCAGACTATTCATGGGATATATATCACGTCCAAACCCAGTAAGACATAATTCCAGGTTTCTTTGTGTCTAGTGAGTGTATTACATTCAGTTTCCCTCTAGGATTTCAAACAGTAGGTGCAAGTTACAGAAATACATCATAAGAAATTCCAGGTTTTTACAATGGGCCACATAATCTTTCTGCATACACTTTGCTTTTGCACCCAAAAAATTGCTGTCTGCTTTTATCTGAGGTTTTTAACTGCTGTATTTCCAAGCCACTGGAGTCACAGCAGCTAAAGAGAATCTTTGGAAGTCTGTTGTCCATTCTGTGTGATAGTGTTGAATGACTTGAGGGGTGGAGGTGCAGGACCTCTGGCTGATCTCAGACAATTCAGGAGTTGTATCATGAAAATGAGAGCAAGGAAGCATGACTTGGAAAGATACAGCTCCATGAAATACTTACATACCGCATCTGCTCATGAAGTCATGGTAAAACTTGAAGCCTTTTCAAAAAGTATCTATTGCCACAAATATATGAATATAAATGAATTAAACTTGGCAAGTATTGGAAATAAATTAAAAGATGATGAAAACCTGATTTGCTGTCTCCACATGGGTACCCTGTCTACTGTTCTATGCTTGGAGTCCACGATTCCTGCTGAATTCATAGTGATAACTTACAAGACAGTGCCACAGACTTGCCACGAACCTTTTATTCCCAGATACAGTGTGGAAAGTAGTGCAGCAGGTGAAAATAAAGAATATAATCCTGACCATGCAAACATTCAGGGTTAGGTCTTGTAATTGGATCTATGTAAGCAAGGTGTAGCAGTGTTTACTACCACATGATCAATCCCGTTGAGTTGATTTGGCTGGGATCACAGTGAACTTTTACTTTGTGTTATTGCAAGACTGAACTTCCTGTTGAAAGAGTGTAACACCTGTCCTTGTAATTTACACAAAGTAAAATTGTGTGAAATTAAGTGAAAGAAATTAAGAAAAAAAGTGAAATTAAGGTTTTGTGTATCAAGGAAGGAAGAGAGGAATAGAATTGGAATAACATTAATTGGTTTTTTTTGTTTGTTGTTTGTTCTCTTTGTGATTTAGGTTTGGGGTTTTTTTTGGTATATGTATAAACTGCTTTTTGTCATTGAGTACTGAAGATTGATCAGGGTAAATTACAGAGGGGTCTATTAGTTCTGAGTAATTGTTACAAATCTATACACAAGGTTACAGGTATATATTGACTTCCTTTTTCCCATATACCAAAATCAAAACAGCCTTATAGGAGCACAGCCTACCTCTGAATGTCAGACAGTATCGTATTTAAAGAACACAGATATGACACTTGGGAGCTCTGGTAGTTTTTCACATGGATATGATGTGTATCTTTCAACGTGTACCAAGTTCATTGTCTAAGTCCAGGGTGTATCCTCACCCTTCTTTTCCATGTCAGCTTCTTTGCCCTTGTGTCCTGATTATTGTAAATGCATTGCTTACTTTGCTTTGAATGCAGAAAATGCATTTTTCAAGATGTTATGAAGAGAGGGTTTCTCACATAAAGGAAATGACTGAGTGAGCCAGGTGCATAGAGACATGGTTTCAGGCATCCTACCCCTGCCCATCAGCTAGGTTTAAGGAGAGTATTTCTTGGCTGTGAGGGGCTTTCACTGACCCCAGTGATCATAACTCTTGACTACAGATCAAATGGCCCAGACAGATACAGCAGTTTGCACTGTTGCTTCTACACTGTTCTTCTTTGAGGTCCTCTTGACATCATCTTGAGCTTCCTGGCACTTTATATAGGATGATTGGAGTATTCTTGGGGTCCCTCTGAGGAACTGAAGTGCTCCAGATGCATCCAGATAAAGACAGAGACAACGTTAAGATAAGAACAAAGATAGAGTCTTCTAAGGAACTATGCCAGCTGCCTGTGACGAAGGATGCTTGCAGCATCCTGATTAGATAAGATCAAGCCTCCTGCTAAGGCAGGGACATGTGGTTCTCTGGCCTGCAGGATGTGTGCAGCTGCTGAGGAGCTGCACCACCAAATGAAAGAACTGTGGGAGGAGATCAGCAACCTGCAGAGCATCAGAGAAGAGGAGGAAGACCTTGAGTGGGTGTCCTCTAGGTCCCTATAGTTTCAGGAGTCCAGCTCCCCAGTTGTAGTGGAAGAGCAGGAAAAGTCTCTGGCTATGAAGTTGGAAAGAGAAATTTCCCCTACCCTAACCTGGTAAAAAAGTCTTTATACTGAGAATGATGCAAAAGGTAGAGACTCTTTAACAAAAAAGGAGTAAGAGATGAGGAAGCTGAGACACAGTCATGGGAAAAGACCTGGCAATCAACGGAAGTGAACTGAAGTAAAATACCTTTAAGCATAGATATATAAATAGGGAAGTGACCAAGGGGTTGCCTCCGTGTTGGAAAATGCTTATGTTCTTTCTGGGGAAGCAGCACGGTTGGGTCCCTGTCTGAAGTGCCCTTTTAAATGTATGTGGCCTAGGAAAAAGGCAGGAGGAGTTAGAAATCTGCATGCAGCTGAAGGCCTCTGCCCTCACTGGGCTCATGCAGATGTGGTGGGATAGCTTGCACAACTGGCGATCTGCCCTGTATGGATACAGGTGCTTTAGGACATCCAGGCTGGGCCTGTGAGGAGGGGAGTTGCTCTTTATGTGAGAGAACAGGAGGAAGATATGGAACTCCAACTTAGGATGGATGATGAACCAGCTCAGAGCCTGTGCATGAAGATTAGTGCAGATCAACATGAGTTACGTTGTCGTGGGTATCTGCTGCAGACCATCTGATCAAGAAGAAAATGGACGAGACTTTCTTCAGACTCATCGTGGAAGAGCCTTATGTTTGCAGTTTCTGGTTCTCAGGAAGGACCTGAACCACTCCAGTGTTTTAAGGAGTGATGACACAGACATGGGAGTTTTCTGGAGTATATTTGAAGCAAATCCTTGACACAAGTGATCAGGGAATCAACAAGGGAAGATCTTCTGCTGTACCTTACACTAAAAAATTATGAAGACCTGCTTGGAGATTTGGCAGCTAGGATAACTGGACAGCCAGCAGCAACCATGGCACACAATGTTCAGGGTCCTTAAGAGGATGGTACAGGATAAAGAAGAATGACTGCACCCCTGGGCTTCAAAAGATCAGACCTTGGACTGTTCACAGTTGAGCTTTGAAGAATATTCTGACCTGTGGTCCTGGAGAGGCCCCCTTCCTCTCAAACCTCAAACTGATTCTATGCTTTTATGCTGAGACTTCCAGCAGCAATTTTGAGGTGCCAAGCAGCAAGGCAGAGTTTGGGACATGACTCAGCCAACTGCCACAATGATAAGTGGTGATGTAAACCTGGCATTGTACACTAAAAAAGGGAATAAGAATGTGCAGAAAACAGGGTGAGGATCATTTAACAAAAGCTAGTGGTGACTGGCTTTCTCACAGAAGAGATAAACTATCATAAATCCCAACCAATGAACCAACCAAAACTCAGAGAGGGGAAATGATATTGCCCTGTTCAAAACCTCAAAATCTTCAGAAGTGTTTTTCTTGAGAAACAGAAGCAGAGGGTTCATTTATTCTTGACATAGAATTTATTTCAAGGCTTTGTAATCTAATAGTTACAGCTTCAAAATACACCTGTCTGGCTGTCCATATTGTCAATCCAAAATATAGGAAATAACATTTAAATGTCAAAACATTTCTTGCTTTCTTATTTTCTAATTCTAGGATCTGTATCTACAACAACAGCAGGAAAGGCCATACTTTGCCAATGGGGGATCAAAAAGTGATTGTACTTCTTTTACAGTGATTCATAATTCCTGCTCTAATAAATAACAAAAAGTACAGGTCAGGATTCAGATCTAATCCT
>VWZT01010719.1:384036-395189 GCA_013397055.1 Pachycephala philippinensis | reverse complement strand
AAAAAAAAAAAAAGTAATTGCAAACACCTTTGTGGTATGACAGAAGATTCATCTCATTGTTATGAAAAAAAAAGATTCAAAAAGTAATTAAATATTTTCTATAGTAATGTGGGAAGAATATAAGTAAGATACATAATGTTGTCCATATCCCAAGCTAGAAACATACTAATAAAAACTTTCTAATGTGGTTTCTGCAAGTAGGATGAGCTGAGTTGGCCATGTCAACAGGTGTGTCCTTCATACACAGAAGTGGGGTCTACCTTGAGAGTGGGATGGGGAACAAAACCATTGTAGTCTCTGTAGACTGAAACAAGGGTCACACCAGAGAAGCCAGAGAAGCCAGAGAAGGGGATCTCCCACCATTTCCTTGTTCTGCCAATCCTGAACAGGCCAACCAGCACAACCACGTGATAGAAGAAGGAAAGAATTTGTTTTGGGAAAAACCCTGCGATCTCTTCCTTTGTCAATTAACTGATAAATGGCCGAACATTAACCAATCCCTCTACTGCACGTTACTCAGGACAGGTGATGAAGCACTGTAATTTGTAAACATTTCCATACTTTTATGGTATACTTGAGGTATTGTGCACTGCATGCTCAGTTTTGCCCTGTACATCTTCCTAAATAATGAAAATTCATTTCATGTTTTACAATATATATGTGTAGTTAAAATTACTCCTGCCCCATATTTCTCAGCATTTTTCTTCATTTGCCATTGTTGTAACTGGTTGCCAGGTTTTAGTACATTGTGTAAAGCTTTTCTTGCCATCTGAAAACTTTGTAAACTGACTTTTCAGGCATCTCTCTCAACCACAACACATCCTTTATAAATCTGCATTTTAGAATCAAAACAAATCAGATTTGCTGGAGAATACAAATGACTGGTTTTAGTTTTACAATAAACACTGAATTCAATTTCATGGATCTCAGAACTTGATAAACCTTACTAGTGAAAACATTTCTCTAGACTGCTACATTTTTTAAGATGGCTCCCAAAGGTTAGGAAATGTGCTTAATCATAGAATATGTTTGGAAGGAACCTCAAGGATCATCTGGACCAGCCTTTCCTGGCAAAAACACACTCCAGACAAGGTGGCCTAGCACCTTCTCCAGCTGAATCTTAAAAGTGTCCAGTGTTGGGGAATCCACCACTTCCCTAGAGAAAAGATTATTACCATGGTTAATTACTCTTGTGAAAAATTTTCGCCTTGTGTCCAATTGGAACCTCTGCAGGAGTAGCTTTTACCTATTATCCCTTGTCTTTTCCGTGTGACTCCTTACAAAAAAGGGAGTTTCCATTTTTGTGAACAAACTGTAAATACTGGAATGTGGCATAGTGGGCTAACTTTGGCTGGGGGCCACGTGCCCACCAAACTGCTCTATCACTCCCCTTTCCAGTGGGGCAGGGAAGAGAAAAATAAGATGGAAAACAACCAGTAGGTTGAGATAAGGCAGTTTGTTAAAGCAAGACAAAAAAGCAAAAGTTTGCGTGCACATAAGAAAAGGGAAAAAAATAGATTAATCTCTACTTCTCGCAATGCTCAGCCACTTCCTGGGAAGCAGGGATTCAGCGTGTGGAGTGGCTGCTCTGGAAGTCAAACACTGCAAAATGATGAATGCCCCTGTTCAGAAAAAGAAAAAAATTAAAAATTTTCTTAAAGAGTGTGAGATTGAGACACTGCTTCTGCAGACTTACCTTGACAACTCTTGTTTAACTTCCCTTTTTAATTCTCCTTTTCAGAAAAATATTTTCTTATTGTCTTCAAAAGCCCTTAAGTGCCAAATGGTAGCAAGCCACCAGCTTTACAGTGATCTAGAGTTGAATAATGTCCTTAATGCTTCAGAATTTATCACACCTATAGAATTTATGGCTGAGGTTTTCAAAAGTTAATAGTTAAATGTAGGGTCTTTCATGCATATTTTATTTTTTTAATAAATGATTAGTTATGGATTACCACTAAGCAGCCAGAATTTCTGCTTTAATCAAGATTCTAAGTACTGAATATTACAAAGCTACTCCAAAAATTAAAATAAATGTGGTAATTTCAAATTACCAGTGTTTCTTTTTCCCTCTGTAAAAGGGAAACAAATCCTGCTAAAACTGCCTTGAGCTGCACCAGGACTCCTCTACCCTAACATTTCATGCTTGTGTATTTCATGGATTATTTACCCGTATCCAGTACAAAAGTGAATCATTCTCTCTTTAATTGCCAATATGTCACTGCTAAGCATACATATGCAGCTGACAGACTGGCCCACCATTTGCTGCAAGGGGAGAGTGTTGAGAAGGCAGCTGTCACAGTGATATCAGTACTCTGGTCAGGCAGAGCAAGCAGACCAGGCATGCACAAATTCCATTATCTTAGCCTTATTCTTAATCCTGCCACCCTACAGAGAAGGGTTGTTACAGGCTCAGCAAGCAAGGGCCCCAGCTGCAGTGTCCTGTTACCCACCATCAGCTGCTGGCCATAGCTGCCTCCCTGGGGAACTTCTAGGCCACCGTTTTCACCTACAGATGTTAACTCAAATGTTTTTCAAATCTTTGGCGTGCATTCCCCAGGCTCCCACCGACTTGGTTTTATCGTGCTTTTAAAAATTCCTGTTCAGAACATGTTTGACTGTACTTCTACAGTTAGCTGAAATTCAAGGAAGTTCACAGGGTCTATGCCATCAGCACTGTACACAAGGGTGAGAAGAGGGGCATTTGGTAGTATTTACTGAATTTTTTTTTGTGAAGGATCCTAGCAGCTTGAAGGATTGCAGGCCAGTTGGATCTGAGAGAGTGCTGTGCTTACTCAGTTTATTTAAAATCCCTTTAGGCTCTGGAGTCAATGTGTCTAAAGTTCTGTTGCAGTTTTCTAGCAGTTATAGATAAAGAAGCTGTGTAGACTCATTTAATCTCTTTACTTCTTCAGAGATTTGCATACTGTTATCAACTACATTACTTTAGGGTCTGCGATTGGATTTAACTTCCCGCACATGAAATTAGTGTCAGCTGTCATTCTTTGTATACATTTGTTAAATTCAATCTTGTCTATAGGGGGTTATGAGGCAGAGACATAATAAGTGTATGAAAGTTTACCACAGAAAGACTGAAGAACTTGAGACCTGAAATGATTGTTCAGATAAAGGCAGCTAAGTTCATGTTTTTACTGCAGTCCTTTTAAAGGCTGATATAATTGATGTAAGCCTCTATTGCCTGCCCTTTAGAAAAGGTAAGCAATATAGGAGTTTTCTCATGCTGAACCCATGTCTTTTCTTCCCTCCTTGCCCAGCACTCCCCCACTTCAAATATAATATCAGTGAGTTTGTCGGTAATGCTGGATTAGCATCTCTGGAAAATTATCCCCTTTGGCTATGAAATAGGTATAGCAAGGACAGGCAGAGGAACTGCAGAATAGATTCGACCACATAGGCAACTGTTTCCACAGCTCTTTTTTTTTGCCAAGAGAAGATCAGGTCCATGTATCATTGGCTTCCCTGGGAAGCCCAGCAAGGATTTCTACCCTGCTGCTGGACTCTTAAATGACTTTGCCTGCTAACAAAGGTCACAAACATTTATTTTTGTTTGTTTTCTTTCTTGCTACATCTTCAATAATATGAATATTGCTGTGTTTTTAAGATAATGAATGTGCCAGATAAAACATTATTTCTGACTAACATTCCTGATTATCTTCTAATGCACATACATACATCTACAAACACCGTTTGTTACCCTTTTCTACCATCTTCCTAGGCTAACTTTCTCCCATTCTGTGCTTCTCACTGAACATCTACAAAAATCATAAGCCCAGTCACATCTGGTAGGTCTTTGTGAGAGACTGGTGGCATTGAAAAAGAAGTGAAGAACTCCCTTATCTCCTATGAGGAATTAGAGATATTGGACATTTTCTTACTCTGGCATAATTACAAGAAATAACTGAATCATGGTGGGACAGCTCACATGACTGAAAGATCACAGTGGGTGGCTCCAGGCTGTTTTGTAAAGACAGGCAGTGAAGAAGAGGAGGAGGAATCTCACTCTATGTTGTTAAGTAGAACCTTGAATGTATAGAATTTTGTTGCCCAGAGTTTTGCAGTTCTCGATGTGTTCATTTTCTGTAAGGGTTTCTCATGGGCCTTTTCTGTAAACATAGCCATGTTTTGCTAACCGTGCCTCATATTTTCATTCCATTTCTCCTAGGTGGAGACATTTGATGGATCTTTCCATTGACCAGTGTGATTGAGGGGTGTTAATTTCTCCCTCCAATCCACAGTGATTTCTAAGAACATATATAAATAAAGTTCGGGGCAGTGGCCCCGGCTCTCTCTTGCTCCTTCTCTTGACTGTGTCTGCATGAGTTCTTTCCTGTCCAAGTGCAACAGAATTTAACTTTGTTGATTATGGAAGCCCTGTAAAGTGCCCCTGGGTCACGATGAGAGCAGTAGTCTTCAAGAGAGATCTCACAGTAGGCATCTGCTACTGACCTTAAAATCAGGATGCTAAGGCCAACAAAGCAATATTTAGCTCACTGAAGTAAGCTTTGGGTCAACACAATCTGGTTTTTATGGGCAACTTCAATTACGCCAACATTTATTGATAGAACAACGCAGCAGCTCACATGCCATCAAGTTCCTGGAATGTATAGCTAGAGGCCTGCCTCCTCATAAAAATTGTTGGATTTGCAAACCAGGAATGAGGCACTGTTGGACTTGGTACACACAAACCGAGAAAACCTGCTTTGTAATACCTTGGTTAGTGATAGCTTTGGCTGCAATAATCACAATAGTGTGGAGCTTGGGAACCCACTAGACACACTGAAGATTTTAGAAGAGCAAACTTGAGCTAGCTCAGAGCTCATTTGGGGGAATTTTGTGGGAAGACACTATGGAAGATAAAGGAGCTAGTGAGTTTTTCAAGAAAGTTCTCTTTGAAAGATGATAACCATTCATGCCCTCTAAAGTTAAGGGAAGTAGGTGGGGCTAGAGACGCAGTTGGCTTAACTGCGAGCTTCTGAGTCTGCTCAAAACCAAGAGAGGCATACAAGAGATGAAAAAGTAGACAAATATCTGTTGAGAACTAGACAAGTATTGCCAGGGTGTCCAGAGATGCAGTTACAAAAGCAAAAGCTCTGCTCAAATTGAAATTGGCCAAATATGTCAAAAACTACAAGAAGGGATTTTTCAGGAACATAAACAATAAGCTGAAACAGAAGGAAAAAATGGCTTGGTGTTTTGCAGAAGATGTGAACTACCCAGTCACAAACAATGCTGGAAAGACACAGGTTCCCAACAGTTTCTTCATGTCTTCTTTACCACCACTTCACTTTTCTGAAGTGTTTTTCTCTCCTATGGAACTGGAGATTGGCCTGTGAAAACTAGTATATGTGCTCAGACACAGAGAAGAGACAAAAAGGGCTATTTTTATGTATAAAATAAACAGATGCTGAGGTTAAAAAAATATTTTAGGGATATTCTAAACCAAAAACAGATGAGAAAAAACTTTAATAGCTACATGTGGGGAGGAGATAGTTCCTACCCAGTGAGAACATGCATTGAAAGCTTTGTAGATCGTTCTTCAGGCACCATTCACAATCCAGGTGAATTGATCAAATCTCAGAGCCGAGATTCAGATTTACTTGAGTGAATTTGCACTTCTAGGTCTATTTGAGAAATTCTTTGTCTCTGCTCTTTATTTTAATCACACTGCCCCTTTCTCTACTGTTTTCTCAATCTCTAACCATCTACAAATTTGGAAAGACGCTATTCAGGACCACCATCCACAAAAACGTGAGAGAAAGAAGAAATCATTTTTAAGAGGGACTCCTGTTCTCAGCTACTCTTCCTCAAATGTTTCTGTGGCTTAGTTTGCTCAGGTCCTGTTGCCATCAGAGGAAAAGTGTGCCATGCCATGGTGTCAGTGGCAGCAGCAGGAGCGGGTGGTATTGCTATTGCTGTGCTGTTGCTCCACCTGCCAGCTGTTCCCTGCAGGGAGCATGGCGCTTGTCCTGACACATTTTCTCATGGGGAAAAGCAGGAAGAGCTTCTGTCTCTTAGCTGGGGAGCTGGCAGAAATTTTCTGAGTCTTTACACAGATTGGTGTCTATGCCTCAAGATGCCAATAGGAATGTTTAGGAAGCCCCACCTAAATCACTGTTTGTCGCTTCATTGGCTGCCTAGCCTTTAGTCCTTTTGTAGCCCATGACAAGGGCTCTTTTATGATTGTGGTTCATCTTTCAACTCTTAAGTTCTGCTCAACTCTTTTTTTTTTTTTTTTTGTCTCTTTCAAACACTAATTACAGAGCAGTTCCATTTCAGAAATGGATTTTCCAAGTGATTAGTCCTCTAGATTTATTTTCTCACTGTCCTGTGAGAACAAAAAACCCTTCCAATCCTCCTTTTTGATTAAAAAAATGAGTAGTTGTATCTTAAAGAGCATACCACTTAGAAATTATTTATTCAGATTAATGGAGAAGCCCGCCTATTTTTCATATAAAGTTTTTATAGTTAGTGAATATGCTGTCTGATACCTTTTGATAATCATTGACTTCTTTTCAAGATAACTATTGATTAGCAATTATTATTAGCTTTTTGCATGGTACATTCTGCCCCTTTCATTACTTCTCTTGCTCTGATTTTTTTATGACAGAATAAAAAGAAAAAGAATATATTTAAAGTCTGTAAGATATGTTTGGTAGTGCAAGGTAGGACTTTGGCTACAAAGGGACATCTCTCCTCATTTAGTAAATTTTTTTCCTTGACATTTCAATTGTCGTGAGGTAAATTTGTCTGTGGTGCTTAACCTTTAAACACTTTGAGTTTTCAAAAGAGTCACACTGAGGTCAAAAGCAATGGCACAAAACAGCATTTGAACTCTCTCCCAACTTACTAGTGAAATTATAAACACAACTTTTCTTCCTTTTGCTTCCCTTTTGTTTCTCCATCATTGTCTGTTTCCCCATCTCCCTCATGTCCTCCTTTCCTCCCTTTCTCCTGGAATATTCAGAAGGGAAAGCAAGCCATACAGTATGTCATCTGTCAGAGACACCCTGAGAAGACCACTCTTTTACCATGCCAGGATAACGATAGACTCATACTGACCAGTCGCACATTGCTGGTGAGACTCTCACAGAACGTGGGGCTTTGATTTTGTCCAGATGATGGAGAAAGGGTTTCTGTTTTCACTGTTTCATCTTTAGCACAAGGATGACTCCTGAAAGACCAATGAGGTAAAGGGTTCACTTGATCAGAAAGAGGAACAGGAATAACTGTTTTTTGTACTGTACAGGTTGTCTGGAAGCTCCAGACAATTTTAGGGTGCCAAACACACCTATTGTCTATGCACCAAAAAGTGTTATTTGATATTAAATATGATAGCAGAAGATGCAGAGTACAGAGAGGGATACAAGGCCAGAAGCATTACAAAAAATGTCCTCCTTTCTTCTATGCTGTGGAACTGTTTCAGGCGCTCCTAGACCCCACAAAACCTCTGTATCTCAGTAACCTGATGAATTGTGCACATCAGTGTTGCTTTCCATATAATTATTTCTTAAGACGTTATATCACATTGTTTACAAAACATGAATGTGAGAGTATGTGTTGGAAAGATGGCAAGAATTTGCTATTCATATCTCCTTGTAGGATTTCAGCTGCTTTTTCTTCGGTTTCAAATGGTCCACAGATTTTACCAGTTCTAATTTAGCTCAATAAAAGTGATACTTGCTCTTGCCTCTTTTGCTGCTCACTGTGATATCTTAGAATCAGGAAGGTAGAGTGAAAAATGTTGCATTCTCTTTTGACACCTCTACCAATACAAGGCACTGATTAACGAGGAACTAAGTGCAGTCAGAAGCACTAAATATAACAACAGAACTCAAGAGAAAAATACATAGTACTTCTGATAATGTTAAATTTTATTAATCTGATAGTCCTGATAATGAGAGGAAAAAGTATCATTTTCTCAATTGCTTGTCTTTAACATTGAGGAAAAAAATGGTGATGAGAAAGCAAAGACTAAGTGAGATGGCATCCTTCATTATAAGGTTGTTTTGCCTAATGCCTAACTTTGACCCATTGATTTTACATAGTTTTACGCCTCTCTGTCCCTCTCTCTTCACTGGAAAGAGAGAAATGGGGTGACAGATCTTCAGATGGAGTACTGTTTTTGTTATAGCTCAAAGTTTACTTGTGAAAATGATCAGTAATAAATAAATGAATAAGTTTGCGATAAATTTGTGATGAAGCGAGATAACAGAGGATAATGATCAGATAAATTGCAGCTAAGTTGTCAGTATTGCTCATGCCAGCAATGCTGCTGAAATCCGCTCACATGTCTCTAAAAGGTGAGATCCCCACCTTTAAAAAATGCATAGGCCAGTAGATATTGATAAAGTTCTACAACAGCATTCTTTATTGAGAAGTGAGGATGCTGTCAGCATCCCAGGCCAGCTTGTCTGAGAACACCCCAGGAACGTTGCCTGAAGTATGGAGCATGATCTGTAACAGAGGACAGCTACAGGTGTTGGCTTTTTAGCATCTCCTGTAGTTTATTCTTCGGAAGCCCGATTCAGTAGCTATGCCAGCTAAGAGAGCACCTACCTGAAAAACAAAAGCCAGTCTGGAGCTGTTGCAGACAGACATCATTTTGTAGACTAGTTGCAAACTATTATAAATAAAATATCCAGTCATCAATAAAGAACCCAGATAATAATGTAAAACATTTCAAATAATCATCCAGTAATGATGTTGAGGGTGGAGGGGATGAAGAATTTTTCTTTTGCTTTTTATTGTATGTGTGTGGAAGTCAGTAAAAAATTTAAATATGAGTGTATTTCTAAACTAACAAAAGTGGATTTGGGCATTTCAAAGGGGTTTTTCTGGTGAAAATGAGAGGTGGTTTTTTTTTTTTTTAATTATGTATGTTAGTTGTACTTATGTCCGTCCAGCACTGCCATCTTACACATTCTATCTCAGACTCTGCAAAAACTATGAATACATGCATGCAAGTCATATCTGAATGTGTTTGCACAAAAATAGGCATTAACTGCACAATGTAACTCAGTTCTGTAACAGACACTCACTTGGTTATGCACAAGGTGCTTTGTTTCCCTCATGAGCTGAGTTATCCCTACAGAAGTCTAAAGATATATATTCAACTTCTACCTGACTAGAGAGAGGATAGGAAGATGAACAGCAGCAGTGGGAAAGTAAACAAGTTAAATGAGTTGTGGTAAAATAGTGATGAAAAGTGGTTATTAAACAACTGCTGTCACCAAATAATGCTTGAAAAAACTGCCTCTGATTCATCATTTCACAGAGATCCTGCAGACCAGTAATTACTGAAAGTTCTTTTTTAATGAAGGTGGGAGCACATGGGAAAAATCCTGCTTACGCTATTCCCACTGCCCCTCTCCTAGTGGAAATGTATGGCTGTGAATTTGGATATGAATCTCAGAGAGCTAGGTAAAAAGAACAGTTGAAAACAGATGGCAGCAGTTACAACTGGCATATTCCCAGTTGGTGGCTTTAGCATTTAGAAATGAGCATCTGTTCTTCTTCCCTATTGCAAAGAGGTTTTAACTCAGAGGTGTTAAAAATACGTAAGTTGCTGTTTTATTCATTTTTGCTGTTTACTGACTTTAATGCCATATTGAATAAAAAGTACAATGTTTACCTGTGTGGCAGGGGAATCAAAGCAGAAATACAGGTCTCCGATGTAGAACCTGAGGTTATAAAGTAAATTATAAGGAGGAGCTGGAGAGGAAATTGTGTGTGCTTATCCTAATACTGGAAAGAAAGAATTATTTAAAGCTGAAGCTGTAGGAATATGAAGGTCCAACCTTTATAACATATTTCTGATGCTCATTTTAAGTATCATCTTACTTTTTAAATAGCTATTAATAAACTCTCAGGACTAAAGAAAAGAGTAATTTACTTAACTGCCTCACTATTGCATCACCTGAGAACATTTAAAATTCCAGTTCTGCCTTCCGAGAGGATCAATGTTAGTTTGAGGTTGATTCTTACTTTATTAAACAGTGAATTTTTACATACAGTTAGGTATCATTAAAGCTAAAAAAGTCCCAATTCCCATTTAAACAATTTGTAATACCTATAGTTTCTAGCATCAGATAAGATCTTAAGGGGCAGGAAACTCAAGAGGACTACAAGGATATTTTGAGGTTATGCAAGGACAAAATTCAAAGGTCCAAAGTTCAACTAGTACTTCATCTTGCCATAAAAGAAAATTTTAAAATATTTCTATGAATACATCATCAGAAAAAGGAGGGCCAAGGAAAATCCCCATCCTTTACTGGATGCAGAGGGAAACATAGTAACAAAGGACAAGGAAAATGCTGAGATGCTCAATATCTTCACTGCCTGTTTTTGATAGTAGGCTAATTGTCCAGGGGGTACAATAAATTGGAAGACAGGTATGGTGAGAAATATGAAGCTCCCATAATCCAGTAGAAAACAGTCAGTGATCTGCTACACCACTTGAACACAGACAAGTCTATGGGACCTGATAAGAACCACCCAGGGGTAGTGCTTGAGCTGGCAGAAGTGCTCACTGTGCCTCTTTCAATCATTTAACACAAGTCCTGGCTAACCAGGGAGGTCCCAGCTGGAGCTTGGTGAATGGGACGCCCATCTGCAAGAAGGGAAGGGTCAAGGAGTAGATCATGCTGGGTGACATCATGTGGCAGAACCAAGGGATCAGGCCCANCAGGCCCAGCTAGAGTGGGTTTGGGAATGGCAGGTCCTGCTTGATCAACCTGACCTCCTTCTATGACAAGAGTGACGCACTTGCTGGATGACGAAAAGCTGTGGGTGTTGTCTACCTGGACTTCAGTAAAGCCTTTGACACCGTTTCCCGTGGTATTCTCCTGGAGAAACTGGCTCCCTATGTCTTGAACAGGTGTATTTCTTGCTGGGTTAAGAACTGGTTGGATGGCTGAACCCAGAGAGCGATGGGGAATGGAGTTAAATCCCATTAGTGACCAGTCACTAATGGTGTTCCACAGGGATCAGTGTTGGGTCCAGCCCTGTTTAATATCTTTACTGATGGTGTGGTCAATGGGGTCGAGTGCACCCTCAGTCACTTCACAGATGACACTAAGCTGGGTGCGATCGTGGATCTGCTGGAGGGCAGGAAGGCTCTGCAGAGGGATCTG